>CAIGRP010126415.1:0-13676 GCA_903798385.1 Fraxinus cuspidata | reverse complement strand
CCCCCCTCCCCCCCCCTCCCCCCCCCCCCCCCCCCCGCTCCCCTGGCGGCCACCTCACGCCGTTGAAACTCCGAAGTTAAGCTTATGTTTGAATTTCTTTAAAAGTTATTCAGGCTTAACTTATAATATAATAAGTGGAAAGTAATTGTACGTGTGATAAGATTTAGTGCCAATTTAACACCTATTAATTTATTTTATCCTTTGCTACAAGATCATTTTCAATTACACAATTCACAATAAAATATTCCATACGTATACTAAAAAAAATTTCCTACTTTTTTACTACACATCCTTATAAAAATACTATTAAAAACTAATTTTTTTCCCAATTAATGAGAATCAAACGGGCTCTAAAGTTTGACTAGAAATTATAAGTGACTTTTAATGAAAACCCAAACATTGACTAAGAACTTATGATCTTAAGTTTACTTCATTTATTTATTCTATGAATATCATCGCGATCATCAAATATGCAGTTATCATTAGTCTTGAATCTCAATCGTCACATTCCTGCACTTCACTTGGGTCATCATGGTTTAAGGCAAGCGATGTTTCCTTCACGGGCTTATTTTTCAAATCTAAAGTTCGAAAAAGTTGAACAATTGAAATTTGCTGAAAAAAGGTTGAGAAGGCCACTAGAAATCAACCCACTCAACTGTTAAATAATCACATTTAAAAGTTTAAATTGTTACTATTTAATACTCAAACCCTCATTTATAGGTCGAAATCAATTTTTCGGTATGATATATGTATAGTTTTATAGATAAATGATGAACGAGACTTTATCTAAACCCATTTGCAAGCGTGCTTTCGATACCATTTTGAATTATTCATTTAGATTTAATCTAACGTCGATAATCAGCATTATCATTTTAACCGTTTTGCTAATTTTTTTCACTTTCATCGGAAAGGAAAGAAATTGAGGAATAGAAGGTCATGTGGGACCCAATCCACAGCTGAAGGCCGCAAAAAGTGCTTACTAAAACCCTTGAACACTTATAACTCCAATCCTCATCTCTGTTGCTACTCTCATTCTCTCTCAGACACATATCACAAACAAATACCATCTTTTGCTCACAAAACCTTCTGCTCTGCCTCTGCCGCCATGGCTAGACCGCAGCAACGATATCGGGGCGTCCGCCAGCGCCATTGGGGATCATGGGTGTCCGAAATTCGCCATCCGCTATTGTAAATTCTCTATTTTCAAAATCTGCTTTCAATTTACATATAGTTAATCAGTGCATTTGATGTTGTAAAACATTTCTTTTTAGCTTATGCTAGTGAAAGTCGTGAGTGAAACGATATTTCAAGGCCCGAGTACTAGTAGATTTTGTCACCTTAGTTCCCTACGTTTTGTCATATAAAGAGATCTAAGGGGTCGTTTTTCTTCGAGTTAAGACGGAGAGGTGTGAGGAAAAATATAGTGAAAATTTGTAACGAGTGGACATATATACTTTTATGTCGAGAGGGTTCGATTGAGATTATCCCTAACATTTGTTTGTGTATAGGAAGACTAGAGTATGGCTGGGGACATTCGAGACAGCAGAGGATGCAGCAAGAGCATATGACGAGGCTGCAAGGATCATGTGCGGGCCAAGAGCACGAACAAACTTTCCGTACAACCCCAACGAGCCTCAAACATCATCGGCCAAGGTTCTTTCGTCTACATTAATGGCGAAACTACAAAAATGTCACATGGCATCACTCAAAATGGCCAAGAAACAACCTATAAAGCAGCAAAATGCAGCGGAACAATCTTCATGTACTAAAAGAGAAGATTGCATTTATAAAGAGAATGTTTCAATGGGGAGTGGACAAGAACTGAAGGCACTTGAAGATGATCATATAGAGGAGATGATTGAGGAGTTGCTTGATTATGGCTCAATTGAGCTTTGTTCTGTTATGGAAAATTAAAGAATTGAGTTTAGTCTCATTTCATTTGCTTTCAGTCGAACTTTCTTCCATGTTTCCCGTGCAATAATCATGTTTGGTATGTTGAAGTGACCACTCGGATTATGATTAAAGAAGAAAAATAAGATAAAGTCTCGCGAAGATGTTTGTTAGCTGCAATATATGTGAACATGGAATTGAGAAAATGGGGCTGAATAATGGATGTTGATTTATGGAGGAACATTCTTATAGTTTTCTTACTACCTTTTACAACATTTGATGACAGCTGAACAAATATCTACCCTTTTTGTCATGAATTTCCTAAAAAGTGATAATCTTTTTGACTAGCATTTTGTTTTTCTCTTTTTTCATGGAACAATCTAACATAGGTTTTCATTACAATCAAAACCCATTCAAGGACAAAAGCCACGCCTAGTCACATAATTTAGACTTTAGAGCACGCACAAATATTTATTATGCCATTAAAAAATAATTTTGTCATGCCCATCATTGGTTTAGATAAAAATCAGATTTTAAACGTATTTTGATAAAAGTTGATGGAATGCGTGATTGAAAAGTTCTGAACCCATGATACGTGGATTAAAATTAATTTTTTATTTTGACTTAAATTTTAATCAGCATTTTAGCTTGACCGAACAAGGACTAAATCTCTTCCCTTTTTTCAACAGGAAAATTTAATAGAATATTAGAAAGAGATCTATTCGGCTCATGGTTAATGTCGTACTTGCTACTCGAAAGAGATCGTGTCAAACTATTATTGTATCGTAACTTTAGAAAGTTCATCTCTTCATCAAAGTCTCCATGAATGTATTCAAAAATGTCCCCAACATATTTTTTTGTCCTCAGATAAAAAGGTGGTGTCTTTACTCTGATCTTCACAACCACCACCTTCTTTGTTAACACCACACATATTCATATCCAATCTCATATTGCTCAAGTAATTTTTAATTGGTAGTTGAACCGACAATCAATCTATAAGGCTTTCCATTTTATTCTTCCTCTAACTGGTTTGTTAATATATATACTTAGACTGTAAGAAATTATTAAAGTCTATTCTTATTCTGCATTACAAGTTTACTAAGAGCATTTCAAATGCATTATATGAATTGCATCGTACATGAAAATAAATAGAGATTTTTAGTCCACGTGCCGTTGTCAACCAATAGAAGGTCAAGTTCAAATTTCATTTCCAACGAGTCGTCTACAACTCAAATTTATTTGATAGGAGAAAAATAACAAATTTGAAACAGAAAATATAAGGAATAAGAGAGAGATAAAAAGTTTAAACTTTGTTAACTCGTCACGTCCAACCAAGCATACAACTACGAACTAAGCACAAATTAAAAATTATTTTATAAAATCACTTCTTCTATCATGACAAGATGTAGAGTCAATCTGGGTTATGTTTTTCACCAAATTAAAATAAAAAAATAAAAAAAATCTAACATTCCATTCCATGCTTGTGCATGTGCAACAATTTCTTTTTTGTTTGTTTGTAATGGAACCATGTTATTCACTTGTCTTTGATTGGATAGCCGTTTTATCCAAATGGGTAACGCATGTTGATTCTAGCATGATTGTTTGCATGCACATGGACCGACCTTTTTGTTTTCTTAAAATCATATTTAAATAAATTTGATGATAAGAGAGACAAGATTGTCTTCCTTAGGCAACAATATCTTTAGAAAGGAATTTATATTTTGTTTATTGACAATGGTCTGGTCTTTGTAAGAAATTAATATCCAATAATGAATAAAGTTTACGCTTGATATACAGTATTGTATATATATAATTGAATGAACAAAATATATATTGGAAATGTTTGATATCATTTTTTTTTTTTTTTTGACGAAGTTGGAACAAAATGGAACGTGTTTTGGTACTGGAAAATTAAATTATGAAAGCGATTCGCAAGTGAACGGTATCTTACAATTGCAGTAAAATAATAAAAAAAGTATTGTCCCACAAGGATCGTGAACCGAGTTTGATTAAATTAAACAAAGCTCTAATCTAGACATGCAGATTTCAAATGTTCGATTTGTTTTATTTTCTAATCTAAGTTTCGGCTAAACAAGTAAAACATTTTCTAATCTAAGACTAATCAACATGAAATTGCATAATAACCCGGTTTCATATTGAAAATAATCTGCATTGCCATATTTCTTGTACATTAGAGACTTCATTTTTTTCCAGGAAATCAATGACAATCAAAATGCCAAAAATATATCAAGTTATAAAATTATCAAGCAACCTTCCATAAACGTCGAGTATGGTTGGAATTCGTGCTCGACCGCAGGCATCGTTAACTACGACTTCCATGTAAAACTATTAAATGCATATTTCCAATCATGTTACCCAAGATGTAATTGAAAATCTATAGTGGAAATGAAGTCTCACGTTACCAAAAATCCTTCTAGTCAATTCATCTATGAATTGATATGTGACCATAAATGGTTAAATTCCGACCCTCGAAACCTCGGACGGAGTGCAAAATGCACTAAGAAACCCATACGAAACTAAGCAATATAATTATATAAAAAAAATATAACAGTTGGGTTTCATTTGGTTTCTTCTTTTATGATTTTGTACCTAAAATGTGTTCGTTGTTTTATTAAAAATACTTACTTTTAAGCCAATATGATGTTAGAGCATATCCAACAATAGAAATACAGGGAGTCAAATTCCTTCTATATATAATAATTTTTTATCTGTCATTTCACAATTTTTCATACGCTTATTTCAAAATAAAGGGAAAATGACAATGCAAACAAGAGAAGTAAAGTGACAAAATGAAGTGGTGAGCCATAATTTTTTAGCAGAAAAATCAAAATCAAAATAAAATATCACATGTGAAAAAAAATCAAAATATTTTTTTTGTTGTTGTTGTTGTTATTATTATTATTATTTTGAAGAACTTATGGTTAATAAGTAGCAAAAAATTATGAATTCACATCCAAAATTATTTTATTTGGAGAATTTTTACCAAATAAGGGAATGGAACGTCGCAAATTTGCCATTTCATTTTGATTTATTGATGTAGCTAGGGTTGAACAACAAAATCTTCAAATAGTAAAATCGAACCGAAACCTCTTTCTTGAAATCGTTAATTTGAGTCCAGTGGATCCGTCAATGTTTTGATTTTGAACCGAACCAAATCGCTTCAAAGTGAATTGATTTGTTTTAGGTTTCAATCTTTTCAAACCGTTCAAAAAAAAAATTAAAATAGATTAAATTAAATTTTATCCAATCCAATTAAGACTAATTACATCCCAGTTAAAAAAATACATCCATGTTAAACACAATCCTTAAACTCAATATCTAAACAGACAATTATCCATCTTAATTAATTAAGGAAAAATTGCAGCCGATGTACCAAACATTTTTGTTAGTTGTAGACTTTGCCCAAATATTTCATTTGTACCATTCACGGTACCAAATCTTTAAAAAAAATCGCGACTCAAGTCCAAAATAACGGTTTCCGTTAGTTTGACTCCAAAAACATTCAGCTGACTCAGAAATTAAAAATCTAATAATTTTCTCCAAATAAGGTAAGTGCATTTTTGACATAATATATTTCCTCTATTAAATAAAAAATTTAAGAAACAAAAAACAAAACTACCCCACTCCACTCCACCCCACCCCATCCCATCCCATCCCCATCCCCATCCCCATCCCCTTCTTCCCCAACCCCCTTAACTTAAAACTAAAGCAACTTCCACCCCGTCGTCGATTGCCACCTCCGGCACCACCACCTCAACGTCGGCACCAACGCGGCCTCAATATTCAACACAGAAGGGTCCGACAGTGCGGCCTTGGGGGTTCGCTTCTTTGATTTGGTCGGCCGACACAAGGCCACTGTAAATGACGGTGGAGATATATGCCAAAGTGTCGGAAGTACGGGTTTTATAGACGGTGGACGATGACTTCCGAATGCAGTCGACGCAAGAACATGAAATATGTATCTTGATAAAGAATTCCCCCGACAAGATGTGATTTTCAATGCCGGGGTAGGAGATGTTGATGGCATTGGCAAGGAGGAGAGAAATAGGGTCGATAGAGAAAATGGAGGCAAGTTCTGAAACTTTGAGGTCAGTGTAAAGGAATAGCTGACAAATTGTTACGATAAATTAAAAAAACCCCAACAAATAATTTCATATAAAAAACAAAAATAAACACATTTGCTCATATGGGATGTTCTGAATTAGAGAGAAGAATAAGAAAGAAGAAATGGGTTTACAAATTTGAATGTATAATTTGTTTGGTGTGTAAAGCAGTATTGAGAATCGGGTTGTCTGGTTCTGCAACTTGGGGAAGAAGGAGATGGGGGTGGGATGGGGTAGGGGGTTGTAGTTTTTTATTTTATTTTATTTTATTTAGTAGAGGAAATGTATTATGTCCAAAATAACATTACCTTATTTGGAGAAAATTATTAGATTTTTAATTTCTAGGTCAACTGATGGTTTTTGGGGTCAAATTAATGGAAATACTTGGGCTACAATTTTTTTTTAAAGGTTTGATACCGTGGGTGATACAAATAAAATGTTTGAGCAAAGTCTGCAACTAATTGAAATGTTTGGTACATCGATTTTCCCATTCATTAATTAAATCATATTCAAATATCCATCAATCATTATAACTGTGAATGTAAAACCCTCAAATTAGGTGAAGTGTTGAACCATTGTTCGTGAACCACATTCATCGACCGTCCACTATAATTGAGTAGACAATTAAATTTATATTTTAATTCAAACTCGCACCTTATACTAATAATTATCTTGAATTTAGGCTAAATTTTCAAGTCAATTTATCCAATTTTTCTTATTTTATGTAATTATTTATTATATTTTATTGGTAGTTGTATTTTTTGTTCTAATTAGTGCCGGGCTCCCTTGAATTTATACTTGACATTATTTTTTGTTTATTTACTCCTCAATTTCCTAGTCAAGTCAGTCAATTAATTACTTACTTTTAACTCATTTTTTAGATTTTATTGTTAATTGCTAGAATGATTTGATAGATTATTTATTTAACCGTTGTGAAGATTTAACCAATGAACCTTTCGACATATTACTTTGGTGAAAATTTGCAAATAAATACAAGATTATCTCCTAAATTGCTAAAAATGTGTTAGCTATTCAAATATACACAATTGTGTCACGCGTCTACATTCTCTACTAGTGGTCGAATTCTTGATTCCTTTAGGCGTTCGTTGAGTACAAATGTGATTGAAAAGGTGATTTGCCCTAAACTTGATAACTTAGTAATAGTGATTCATCAATATTTAAATGATATAGAAGTTTTGGATGATTCATAAAAAAAATATAGAATGTATTGTATTTGATCTTTTCATTCATTTTCTTTTATTAGTCTTTTTATATCATTTAATTATAATAAATGAATTCATGTATTATATTCTTATCATTAAGAAGAGAATGAATCATGTGTTACATTTACAAATATTGCATCAATTATTATCGACTAAGAGATTAAAATGTTTCTATATGTTGTTGTATTATAATGATTAGAATTATAGAACTTTGATTTTTAATATTTTTAATGGTACTATTTATGTTTTAATGCGAAATTTTAGACTAATATTTATAATGTAACTTATTTTATATATGTTATATTTTTTAATTGTGATTTTAAATAAAACCAAACGAAAAAAAATGGTGTGAATTGATTTGATTTGATTTGAAAAAATTTCAAACAACTTTAAATAGTTTGATTTGATAATTTGTCATAAATCGTCCAAATCGAACCATGTTCAGCTCTAATCATGCACTTAGCATAGTCAATTTTATCCATTCGTTTCCATTTATAAATCATCTATTATTCCTCTTTACAAATTATTTTTAAATCTGGCAATGAAAGCTGAATATTCTTCTACTTTTTGTAGACTAATATGTAAGGATAAAAAAAGTTATATAATATTCTCTATAAATTGGAGATTAAGTGATTTTTTTTGGTTTCTCAAGCATAGGAAAGGTTGGTTCTGTGCATCAATTTACTCGTCAACATGTTCATTGAGTTAGTTATTACCAGACGGAAATTACCATTTAACATTGTCAATCATTAACCTCTACACTCTGTGATAAGCAGTGAAAATGGTTCATTAATTTTACTGAAAATAATCGACATGGATATTGTAGTTATCACTTTCGAAGCTTGGTGGAGCCTCAAGAATTCTTGAATTTGACATCTAATTTGTGCTAACCTAATCAAGAACGGGCATACAATCAACCAAGATCTCAACGGCCCGATCAATTTGCTGGGTCGATATGATAAGTGGTGGCACAATTCTAACTACATTTCCTTTTCCTGCAGTCAATATAAGAAGACCGGATCGTTGGCATGCATCGACCAATGGGGAGGCAGATATGTCAAGCTCTATGCCAATAATCAGTCCTGAACCTCGTACTTCTCTCACGTGTGAATTTCCTCCCAAATTTTTAACTAACAGTTCCTTAAAATACTGACCTTTCTCTGAGATGCTGGCTAAAAAGCCTGGACTAGATATTTTATCCAACACAGCAATTGCAGCACTACAAACGAGAGGGCTACCTGCAAAAGTGCTACCATGATCTCCAAAGTTTATTGCACAAGCGACCTTTTCGGTAACCAGCACAGCACCAATGGGTAGACCTCCAGCTAGAGGCTTCGCGAGAGTCATTATATCCGGGTGTACACCATAAGCTTCATGGGCCCAAAGATGACCGCTTCGGCCTAAGCCACATTGTACCTATGAAAAGAGGCATAAAGAAGCCCAGTTCGGGAAAATATAATCAATCAAACATATGCCAAAATTTGAAATAGGAATAATCAAGCAAAATTTAGGGCCCATTTTATAGGATTTTTTAAAAGCCAAAAGTTGATTCTGAGACTAAAAAGTTGTTTTTGAACATATTTGAATAATTTTATGGGAGTGCTATGTCAAGCTAGAAGAGCTTTTAGAGAAAATATGAAGCTCTTCTAAAAGAAGCAGAAGCACTGAAAATGAGCCCTTATAGATGTTTAAATCAATGACGAAGACACGTTATGATCACTAATTTGGCCGTGCTATATTTTTCATAATCTGATTTCTGAACAAGTTCCATACAGTAGAACCAAATGCCAAATGCATCAGCTAAAAGGAAAATGGTGAATCTTCAGCCAAAAGATAGCCTAGCAACATAATATTCGTAATAGAATAGTTTAGCAAAGAAATGGACCCAAAAAGAACATTATCAATTCTCTCACTGGGTATTCATTCTGTAGTATCCAAAGCATGCTGTTTCAATTCGAAAAGAAAAACACAATGTATAAACCCGAGTGTTCTGATTGTTTAATAAGCATGTATACAACCATAATACTTCCAAAATTTAGTGAAGGAAAACGAAACGAAGAGAAATTTTTTGAATCTACATGTGTTTGTTTGTCCACTACATAACCACATGGGGCTGAAAAACATGCGATCACATTCTAATGAACTCTACAGCCTTTCAAGGATTTCAGTCTATCACAAAACAATACATGATAACCTGATATGGTAGTATGAATAGAAGGAAGCAACAAAACCACTTTTGAGTCAAAAAGCATCACTTTTCCGCTCCAAAATTCTCATTACAAAAACCAAAAGCATTCTCATAATCAGATACGAAAGTCTCTAATCACCTGGTTGATCATATATTTCTCCATGCAAACATACAGATTTCCTCAAAGTTAATGCTTAATTTAGATGTTTAATCATTGTAGTCATAAAACAATCTACATTTAAACAGTTTCTTACCCATCATTAAAGAATAACATCCAGAGAAAACTTGTCTCTCCTGATGATGTGGATTTTATCGTTTGTTTTCTTTCACGAGAAACACATGGATTTGTAGATAACACATCTATGTGTCTCCTTTTTAATATACTACATCTGAAAAATGAAAATTCTCTTGATTCTATCCCATTTTGAGGGTAAACTAAGGTGTTTCATTACGTGAGTTTTGAACTAAATTTTGGATCTTGGGGCTTGCCTTGCCTCAAGATCTAATGGGGTGGGGTAGGGGTGGAGCCGAAAAAGAAGCAGTCCAGCCCCGGCATCTTTATTCTTCAGAAACCTTAGCTTGGTAGGTACTACTACTCCTCATTTGATCAACTGTTATCAACAATGATTTCTTTGTATAGGGACACCTGTTCGTTCTATATGCATATTATATGCCTTTCTCTTCATAAAAAATGTTATTTACATGTTAACGTCAACGGAGAGTAATAATGTTTTCCGAATTAGTAGGTTACCTCATCAAAAATAAGAAGAGAACCTGCATCATCACAGGCAGTGCGCAGGGATTGTAAGAACTCCTTTGTTGCACTGTATATACCACCTTCTCCTTGAATGGGTTCAACAAACACAGCAGCAATTTTCTTATTCTGAATCATTTCAGTAGCTGCTTGAATATTACCATATTCTAAGAATGTCACTCCAGGCATAACAGGCTCAAAAGGTGATCTGTAATTCTCTTTGCTTGTCAATGCAAGAGCACCCATAGTTCTACCATGGAAGCAATTCGTGAAAGCAATGAACTCCGTAGGTGGACGCGTCTCTTCTGGATGGGAATATCTTTGGAACTTCCGGGAAAACTTAATAGCGGCTTCATTTGCTTCGGTTCCAGAGTTGGAAAAAAACACACGATCAGCAAAAGAGCAAGCAACCAGACGTTTCGCAAGCTCCACCTGCAGAAACAGACGTTAATCATTTTATCTCTGAAAATTTGACAACACAAACGATATCATTTCGCTTTTTCAAGACAAATTATCAGCGCGTACGTAGAAAATTGGGGGAGAAAAGTCAATTATTGATCTAGGATACAAGTATTCCACAAAAATATTATTGGAAATTAGCATAAAGTTCAAGAAATAAAAAAATAAAATCCATCGAAATTTAATCCTTTCGATTATAAGAAGTTAAAAAACACAACCCATAATCAGGTTTCCCAACCCATAACAAAAATTAGGAAACGGAAGAGCTTTTTACCTGTGGAACGGAGTAGTATATATTGCTGACATGCGTGAGTACGTTAGCTTGCTCTGTAACTGCCCGCACCCAATCGGGGTCCGCATGGCCGAGGGCATTGACGGCAATACCAGAAGTCAAGTCCAGATATTCTTGCCCATCAACATCGTACACTTTACAGCCCTTTCCACTGGCCAACACCACCGGTGCCCTCGCATAGGTGCCAACCACAAATTTCTTCTCGTCAACGATTACTTGTGAACTCTTCTTTGGGTTCTCATTAAGTAAAGGTTTCGGATTGGAATGCACGTCCAAGTTGAGGGATGCCCTCGTCACAGAATAACTATTGGGCCGGAGATTGATAGAGCGGTTGACGGCGGCGGAGGGAAAGAGTGGAGTTTTGAGAGAAAAAAGAGATGAGCAACTCATTGTTCGAAGAAAAAGACGCTGCGATTTCTTAGGGTAATTTGGTCAGGGAGGGTAGAAGAATTGGCGGCACCGGAAATTTAAAACAATAACTTGCTGGAGCTGGATTCGGCGCCGGCGGTATTTGGTCCGAAAGAAAGCTTATGGTATTGTTTTTTATTTTTTATTTCTCCAAATGGCGCTCTGGGCCTCTGGCTGGTCCCATATGGTCTCTCTCCTCAGAAATTCAGATTTGGGTTTAATTTGGGCCATTTTAATTGAGCCCATTGTGGCGGGTTAATGGGTTTTAAATTGGGTGAGCCAAGCCTATAATTATTTTGCTTTTGAAAGAATACCTATACACACAGATTGCAGAAAATCAGTAGCTCATTCACATAGATTGTGAGAAAAAGGAGGTTCGGAGTTTGGTTGCGGGCCCATAGACTGTGTTAATTATGATTGGTGCTAACTAACATTATTCATTGAAAAATTTAGGCGAGAGTGTTTATTGGTGTGGGTCCCAATCTTTATCATTTATATTTTGTGTTAGAAAAAATTTCAGTCTAGATCGATAAACTTACAATCTTGTTTTGTGTTGATCGATAAACTCACAATCTTGTTTTGTGTTAATTTTGTGCCTTGATCGAGATAATAAAACTATAAACTCTAAATTATCTTTAATGATCGTGACTCAATTGGAATCAAACGTTAATCATCTTTACTTTCAAAATTGAGACCTCTTGTGGAAACGACACCGGTTGTCCAATCTTAAAAATTAAAAAATGCTAAATAAAATCAATTTTTTATGTTATTTAATATTCCACTATTTTGATTATAGCCCAAGTTAGTTATGCTTTTGACATATAAACTTTCATCATCTCATGTCGCTTCACCCTACAACACGATATTTGTATCTCTTTTTCACAACCCCATTTTTATTGTTAAAGCTCTCATTAAACTAAAGTCTTAGTAAAGTATAAATTAATAATTTGACTTTTAAATAGATGAAAAAAAAATGAGCTTATGTTTTTAATGATGGATTTTGTGAAAATAATTTTTTAAAGAATGTATAATTAAAAGAATAATTATATATAGTATCAACCTAGATAGACACAATTGATAGGTTCAATTAAATTGAACCACGTGACATTGCATTTAAATGAATTTATTATGTAATGTCATTTAGTTTTTGTTTGATGGTTATTATTTTGAAAAAATTCAGTTTTGAATAATGATTTTTTTTAGAGAATGTGTGGTTAAAAAGTAGAATTTTTTTTAGGTTTACATGCAAAATATTTAATTGCGTAAATGTGTGACTGAAAAATGAATATGAGAATTAAGAGTTTTGATATAATAAATGTCAAACAAGGGCTTAGTTATCGTCTATACTGATGCTTAGTACTAGCGGGCTTGAATATTATTACTCGTCATTAAAAAATAGAAAAAAATTCAACTGTAAAATTATTAAATTAGGAGAATTTGAAATGAACAATAAACAGCTAGGCTCAAAAGCTGAATAAATGTTTCAATGGTGCTACATTGTCAAGGAAACTACGGAACACTTTGCCAAGCTCACGTTCGCAAATTGTAATTGACAATTGAATAAAAAATAATTTAAACACCGTAAATTACAGTCTACCATCTCGCCCCGAACACAATTTCTCCACAATAACTCATTTATCCTAAATGTATAAAGAAATGCAAAATTATCCCAATTATAAATTTTATCCATATCATAAATAGTAGAAATTCACTAAAATTTGGATCGTGAATACTGTATAAATACTTTTCAGAATTTTTTTTTTTTTAAAATAAGAAATTTTTAAAAACTAAACCCCCGTCTTTTCTGTTCATTTCCCTCTCCGCTAAAAGGAAATGGGGATTCATTTAATAGGCCTAGTCAAACAAAACATTTGTTTAAAAAGTCCACATTCAACATTTTTGAGTTAAAAGGCCTAAATATATATAAAATGGATAATACAATTTGTAAAGGACTAAAATATCATTGTATACAAAACGACTATTGAATAAAAAATAATTTAAACACTGTAAATTACAGTCTACCATCTCGGCCCGAACACAATTTCTCCACAATAACTCATTTATCCTAAATGTAAAAAGAAATGCAAAATTATCCCAATTATAAATTTTATCCATATCATAAATAGTAGAAATTCACTAAAATTTGGATCGTGAATACTGTATAAATACTTTTCAGAAATTTTTTTTTTTTAAAATAAGAAATTTTTAAAAACTAAACCCCCGTCTTTTCTGTTCATTTCCCTCTCCGCTAAAAGAAAAGGGGGATTCATTTAATAGGTTTAGTCAAACAAAACATTTGTTTAAAAAGTCCACATTCAATGTTTTTGAGTTAAAAGGC
>CAIGRP010126410.1:0-42536 GCA_903798385.1 Fraxinus cuspidata | reverse complement strand
ATCATCGCCCGGATTTATTGAGTATAAAAAACCCAACACATCTTTTAACTAAAAAAATTGTAATATTTACGACATTTTTTCTACAACGTGACACATGCATATGCGTGCATATTCACATAATCATCAAATCATAATTACTTCCACAGATTCACAAAATCTCTGCCTTTGATGGCTGACTTTACGAATCCTAGTTTGTAAAAATAAATATGGAAACAAATTTCCCCTAATATTCCAATGTAGATTATGATTCACTGCCCCGATATTGATACCCTTCCTCTTGAAAACAAAGAAAATCATTGCAGAACAAAAGCATGGGTATCTTGAATGATGATCTATTTCTTCAGGTGATCTTGTGCTTCCCTCCAATAGATGAAGTTAGATGCAAGAGCTCAAACAAGAATTCCAATGCCTATATTTCTAATAGAAAATTTTCCCACGGGTACTTTGTTAAATCAAGTCACAAAGTCTGTGAAACCTTGTTCACTTCTCGGATATATCCCCCTGTGTCTTTTACTAAATTCAAATAGACTCTCCTTACCCTCTTGACATGGCGGATATTTAGAAAATCCTGCCCATTCAAGTCTCTGTCTTGACCCATTTGTGACCTTCTCCTCGTTCACGTTTTAAAGTTAAAAGACTTATTTCCTTTTCAACCCTATTATTTACCAACTGGTGTCAAAGGCAATCATGACAGTTGGATTGTCAGGCCGGTTTTTTTGGGTGTTAATTCAAGAACTGATTCATTTACAATCAGATTGACAGAAATCCATTTAAAAAAAGACCAAGCCCAGGTAAAACAAGTGTGTAAATTCAAGCATTTACAGTTGGTTCAAGAATTTGTTTGCAAATCAAAGTTGAGCATAAATACTCAATCTGTTTACTTGCATGTCTCACTTTATTGGCTTAGGGAAGATGTCAATATTCTTGCTTTCGACATAGAAAAGTGCCAAGGAAGAATCATTATGGGATCTGGTAACACAACCTCTATTATGAGGTTTGTATATGACGAATGGTTTGGTGGGTTCCAAGGTTCGCTTGCATTTGTCAGTGCTTTTCAAGAAGAAATTGTTATTACTGTTTATCATTACGAAAAAAAAAATCTTTGTAGACTGTGTTAACCCTTCACTGTTTGTACTCGGATTTCTTTGTTGTGGGGTAGTAAAGTTAGGAAGAGTTCCCCGTAAATACTGTGTTTGCCTCTAATTTTCTACATTTATTGCATACTTCAGCCAAAATTCACTGGTTTTCATTAAGCCCCTGTTTGGGCCATCTTTTTTTTGCATTAGTATTAAAATATGACCGTTGGTCCACTACGTTTCTGACAATCCATTGCCTTTTGTTGTACCACATATTAGACTATGCAATTTCCTTTTCCCACATTTGCCCTTCGACATTTCAAAGTTGTAATACCTGCCACCATAAATGGACAACCAACAAATGAGGACAAAAGGACAAAAATGTAAATTGGTGCGAATTGAAAAATGAAATGAAAGGGGGTCACATGTAGGTGGTCCCACTTGATTTGACGTGAAAATGCATTATGGGGACAAAAATAGGGATCAAACGGGGGCTAAATATGTGCAAATTGTGTGCATTTTGTGGACTGATTAAGATGCAGAACCTGAGTTCTGAAACAGGCTGTGTTCAACTTTTGGTTGAACCGTGTGTCAATAGACATTATAGTTTTGGTCAGGTCCTCTCTCTTACAAAATTTTTCTATTGAGAATGTGTTACTCTTAAGAATGAGAGTGCTATATAAGTTTGTCCAATCTCATTACACATAATTCTTAGTCATTTGCTTCCACTAGTTGATAGTACATTCTATAGACTTCTCTGGCTGGAGAACTATGAGTTTGATATAAGTATTTACTTCGAAACTTATATCTTATTTGGTGTCATAATTTATTTGACAATTGCACAGTTTTTTATCAAAAAGTAGTGACGAAGAAAAATCAAGATTGGCTTCTAGCTGGGGATCGAAATTCTAGTTGATTTCATGCCGAAACATCTGGTTGGAGAACTAAGAAACAGTTTAGAGGCTGCGGGGTAATAGTAGGGGGTGATCAACTTAAGAATTATTTTGACATTTTTCAGAGAAAAAATTCATGGTCTGATCAACTTAAGAAGGCTTGTTGAGGTATACTAAGATTTGATTAATTGTATAGGGTCTTTTACCATTGTTGAATTCATTTATAAATAGCCTGCTTGTAACTCAATTTTGATAATTAATTCAAATGAAATACTTCAGCTGAGTTCAACAGCTTTTCCCGCTCTTTTCCTCCATTTTCAGTTCTTGCTTTCTCTGCTGTAAAGTTCACAAGGTATATCCACTCATCTCTCTCCAGATGACTTAGCAACTATTTATGCGCCTTCCTTAGCGGAGGAAGTCAAAAAGCGCTTAAGGATATGGGGCCTTTTAAAGCGTCCAGACAGTTTCTTCCAACGGCATTAGAAGTTATTTGAAGATTCCATTTCTCTTCTTTCACTGGATATATATTGAGTAATGGCAGGTTTCTGGCATCTGTAAGTGACAGTAATGTGGCTCTTATCCCGAAGAAGTCAGATATTGAAACCATGGCTGAACATATTAAGTAACTTTATTTCCATCGTGAGAAATAAAGTTACCCACGCTGTATCATCTTTTTGTTTCCCGTGTTTTAGGTTCTCCAGTAGACAAATTGTATTCCTTTCTTTTTGGGTCAGCCACGATTCACGGTGATATGACTTCTTTTTGGAGAAAATTTCTTACCTTAGAAGGGGAACGATGATTGTTGATAATTAGGAGTCGTGTGGATTAAGATTCAATAACTGATCATGAGGTTTAATAATCGCATTTAGATTCAAGAAATGGATAAGAACAATCATCCAACTTGGTTTCGAGAGATGCAAGATTCAAATTCTGCATGAATGGAATTTCAGAAAAAAATATACTGAGGATATCATATCATCGAAATAATGCAAGAAAGCTCTAAAGAAAAATGAGGAAGTTAAAGAAAGTACAACTTGAAATAAGAACTTCTCTGTATTTATAACAGTTTTACCCTCCATTTCGAATGCCGTCAAGGGTCTTCATAATTGTGTGATAATCCACCAAAGATTCGAGCACTTCTGAACTTCAAAAAAAAACTAAAATTTGATACTTTGAATTTTTTTAGCATTTTTAATGCAAAAATGATGCCCTTTTGAAATATTTTATATCGGATTGCTGCAACTTGAAATCGTCATTTCCAGGGACTACGTAAAAATTGCATAGACATTGTAAAAGTCGAACTGTAAAACAAAAAATTCAAATGGGGGAAGATAAATTCATTAGCAGAAGTCATTACCATTCTTTAGAGGGATTTAAGTTTTGTAGGGGAATCTGCCTTAGAAAGAAAGACACAAAGATCGTTGATCAAAGCCCAGTAAAGGTCATAAGTTGAATAGATGGCCTTTAAGACCAAAAACACTGATAAAATAGCTGAATTGCAAGTGAGATTTCATTACTAATAAAGAGAAATGGAAAATTATAGGACTAAGGCTTCAAACATTATGTCTGAAGAAGATTCATGCTGACAATTTATGAAAGCAGTTGACAGCAAAAGCAAGCATTAATCCAGTCACAAATATGATGCAACAGCAGAACGGAAAAATAACTCAAAGGGCTTCACTCATCTAATCATCCTTGCCAACGAACAAATCTTTCATGGAATTTACAGTCGAACGATTTTTTTTTTTTTTCAGATTCATTCATATTTCAAATGTTTGGCATTTTGGAAGTGATTAGTATAATTCTTTTACATATCTCGAATTAAAAGAGATGTAGATGAAAATTACTCGGAGTATTCCATATAAATCTATAACATAGGTTGAAAATGTAGAATCTTGTGACCGCTAAGACATGGCTCTCACTTGGAGTTTATGAATGAAGACTGGATAACCCAGATTAAATGCTCCCTAAGAAGCTCTGGTAATTCAGATCTTACTGCAATACAATCCATGCTCCCATCCTTTAGAGCATATATGAGAAACCTGGGTTCATTAAGTCCAGGCAAACTAAAAGAAATATTGAAGGGTCTAGATGGCAAAAACAGACGAAGTCTTTTGTTGCATATAATTGGTGATGGTTCTAGTGAAATTCCACCTCCTCTTGTCGTGCCCCGTATGTTCACCTTCCCATCACCTTCCCATCAGAATCGAGCTTACACTTAAAGTTACCTGTAAAAGCAATCCCCGTTTGTTATCTCCAGTTTGTTCTCTTAGTTCTTCCTTGTTTTAACATATTTTACATTCCTTGAGCATTAAGTGTTTACAAGGAATTTACGAGTCGACTCCCCAAGTTAAACCTATTTGAGATCCAAAAATGCATGATATCGAGTAGACAAAAGCGTTTTCATTTTCTAAACGTTACCTTTTTGACATCTAATATTTAACCATTTGTTTTTTTCTAATCTCTGACGCTTGTCAGCGTGTTCTAAATTAAATTGAAAGAAAGAAAGAAAGAAAGGATTTTCGTCCAATAAATATTCCTATTCTAATAGGAGAGTCGCAATCAAGTCATATATCACCCAAGATCAAGCATGGAAGTCTACCTCAAGCACTATTCGTTTGGGGTAACCCCTTTACCCGATAGGCTAACAGTGTCCTGCGGGATCTCGGGTAATTATAAAGAGAGCATCTTACAAGCTCTTAAAGTTCCTCGTCCATTCAAATGCAAAGATCCTTAACAATACCACACGTAACCTTGGGGAAAGGAGATGAGGTACAAACCAAATCTTGACCATAACAAATTAGGAAATAGCACAGGTATCATCACGACAGAGAGAGAAAGAGAGAGAGAACGGACTGAAGAACCAAATGTAAAGAGCCATGGAATGAACTTGGTTTTAATGTTGAAAAATTTGTTGTTCCTATAGTATTGGTCTCTCCTTTTAACAATCTGACTTATTCTGCTTGAAAGAATCAGGAACGGGAAAGAAATAGAAACAGAACAGACAAGATGGAAAACCTGAGCAGAAAGGATGATCAGAGCTCACTGACTTCACGATGTGCCATTCAGACAAATTTGCTTCGTTCTATGGTGCTTTAAGGTAAAAGCAATAGTCTTCCATGATCAAATGGATTTTCGTCTCTTATGGAAGCAATACAGCAAAACGTAAGAGTTTCAGCAAACTCTATTTTCGTATTTGCACTCGAAAGGCAGAAGCAAAATTTAGAGACAGGAAATTCAATGCTATAGTTTTATTCCATTGAATGGTTTGGATTAATAGGCAGAAAGGCAATCAATTTATAGAGTTTTGTAGCCATTCGAACAGCATAAATATCATTTCACGAACAATAGTGACTATTCAAACAAAAAACAGACATCTGTTTAGAGATAAAATAGACGTCGAATCTGTCAAGAAAAATCCCCCAAAAAAAAAAAAACAATGGCTCGAATTTTTGAACTGCTAAAAATTATGTCATCAAGTACCCAAATATAAATAAAAATTTAAATAAATTTTCTTCAAAAAAGATATATGAAAGACCCACACCTAGATAGTGTCGGGCACGGTATCTCGTGATTCGAACTCACAAGAATCTTGATCCATTCCACAAAATTGGGAGCCATTGAAGACCCAATCTTGAAGGCTAAACTTGAGTTTTATAAATCATACCTTTTCCTACTAATTTTTTTTGTGGGACAGTTTACCACGTTGATATAAGTTTCAGATGGATGACTTTGGATCCATATATTTCATTCAATATTTAATAAATATTTGACAAATATGTCATGTTAGTTATGTCGTGGAGTAGAACGTGAATATGCTTAATTTTGAGCTCAAAGATGCTCGGTAATACTCATTTCCAACAAAATTCAAATTCTACATGAAAGCAATTAGTCAATTAACCAGAATAGGAGCACATCACCAATGGGGAATGCAAGAAACCTCTAATGGGACATTACCAAGTATTCAAATTTTATTGGGACATGACCAAGTATTCAAATTTTATTGGGACATTACCAAGTATTAGTCAATTGAATACGCGTTTGAAAACATTAAAACGCACAGATAAACACCTCTCTCACCCAACGTGCCATTTTAAAAAATTCATCAAGAGACGAATACGTGGTAATGTCCCAATAAAATTTCTTGTTTTCTTATCCAATCTTAGCATATTACACGTGAAAGTATATATTGTTTAGTTTCAATTGTGCACTCAAATCACAAAGCTATGCCGTGTGTGAAGGCAAATACATACAGAGTGTAGCTTATGAACACTAGAATACTCCCGTCTAAGCAAATATTAGAAATCAACTAGCAATATGATCTAACAAAAGAGCACACGTTTTATTAGTCGCGACATGTTCACCAAGATAGACTAGATTGAATTTTGTAATATTAACAAAAATATAAAAATAAAACTAAAATCTTGTTCATTGTAAAGCCCAACTCATCTTGAGAAGTGGAAGGACCTAAGCTAACAGTGATCCAAAATGAGAAAAAAAAAAAAAAAGAAAGGACAAGTTAAAACGAGATTTCTGACAATTTTTCATCAGGTTGGGATCGAATATGTAGATCAAAACACAACTAACTACTCATATTTTGCAACAATGCCTTCAAAGATGCCATCAGATCTGAAATACGGTGAAAACAACCTTGGATCAACAGGGCCCGGTAGACTGAAGCAAAGCATGAAGTTTCCAGGTGGACATTGTTGCTGAAATTTCATTTCAAAAACTCGAGAATATTTTGATACAGTTTTCACTCCAGTTGATGTCACACCTTTGATGCTAACTTTTCCATCCCGTTCAACCTCACAGCTAAATTGACCTGCTAAAATAAACGTCATCAACAATTTGAGCGGAGAATGATTGAGCAATATCGATGTGTTTTATTTAGTAAGACTCTGGTATTGGCATGACTATGCAAGCCTACCTACGAACTTAATGTAATGTAGATAATATTCCCATTTTGAAATCCTACCGCGATATACTTCAATCTAATTGCAAGAGAAACAAGTATTAAAACAGAGTATAAAGAATTTTAAAGAAGGCGAAACATTTTAAAAATGCTAGACAGGAGTTCACTTTTCCTCCTTTTGGTTCATGGTTTTACTAGTTTTTCTTTTTCGGATTTTTTTCAAAAGAAAATACTTCTAAAATTTAATTTTACAAGATCATTGAAAAAATACATTGTAATGTTGGAAAAGAGCATTATATAAATTTAAAAGAGCTTCCTGACGGAGTATTAAAATAAATAATAGTATATTTAGCCCCATCAATCTCACATTTTTCAATAAAATAATATTACACATAAACTTAAAAACTTTTCCTGTATGGGCTGTTGGGCTGATATAGGTGGGCTTTGATTGCGGGGTTAGGGTTGTTAATTTGGGTGTTTAGAAACAACAGCAAAATTGAATTCTTCAGCAAATAAAGATCAGCAGCAGATAATGACTCCAAGTGACATCCCCCCCTTTTTTGGATGGGAACTAACAGAAAAACCAAAATTTACTTTTACTATGCCAGTGAACAGTTCTGTCTGTGATTTTTCTTTCTTTTTCTTTATTGGTCTTTTTTTTTTCTATTTTTCTTTATTAAACTACTAAACAAAGGACAAATTGACGTAGGATGCAATAGAACAATTGTAGGAGAAGGGGAAAGGGAAAGGGGAGAGGAGGAGAAATGAGGGAGTAATGAGAGACGAAGAGGGAGAGAGGAAGATAGAAATTGGGGGAGAAATCAATTATTTCATTATATCAAGCTTGTCCCAATTACATTGCATAGACCCCTTTATATAGCATTTAAACTAATGCTAATTGAAGTAGAAAAATATTCTAAATAAATCATTAATAAACTAAAATTTAAAATTGGAAACTAAATAGGGAAAATTTCATAACTAAGAGGTTAAGTTTAACCCATTTCAAATTTAAGAGATAAAGGTTTAAAATTTCAAATCTCAGATTTTTTTTTTTTAAATTTTATTTATAATTAATTAATTAAACATATATTTTATTAATTAAATATATTAAAGTCACAATTCCATATAATTTGGTCACAAATTCTATATAATTGGTCACAAATCACAAATTTTACATGTCACAACTTAATTTACGGTCACAATTCAAAAATTATATAAGTCACAATTTGTTCATCAGTCACAAATAAAAAATTGAAACGTCACATTATTTTACGGTCACAATTCAAAAAATTTATGTCACAATTTGTTCACCGGTCACAAATCAGAAATTTTATAGATCACAAACTATTTTACGGTCACAATTCAAAAATTTTATAAGTCACAATTTGTTCATCGGTACAAATAAAAAAATTTATACGTCACAACTTATTCATTGGTCACAAATCACAATTATTACAAGTCACAGCTTAGTAGACGATATCGGTAACAAATTAACAATTTTTCAGGTCAACACATTATTTCTTGGTCACAATTTATATTTTTCATTGGTCACATTGTTTATCGGTCACAAATTAATGAATTTAATGGTCACAAACGACCAAATAATCTGTGACCACCACCAAAACTTGTAACCAACACCTCACCACTGCACCAACAGCATGACAACTGAACCCCCATCGCCGAAACCACCACCACCTCCCGGCAACAAACCATCAACTAAAAATACCGACATCACTACGACCACCACTACCGACCCACAACCACCGCACCACCACCACCAACAGTAGCACAAACACCAATGCCGCATGTACCACCACCACCACCACTGTCTCCTCAAATACATTATGATCAACGTCACCACCGCCGCAACCACACAACCGCCACCACCATCTCCATCATAGCTGCTTCCACCAATTAATCGGTCACAACCACCACCATATATGAACGTCTCCGCTGCCACAGGCACAGTCACCGCAACGCCACTGCCACCACCAACACAAACACCAAACCCACCACTACCGCTCACTGCCAGAAGAAGCCACAGCGGCGCTCGACAATCCACGCGGCAGCGGCGATCTGGCGCTGTGCACGACGGCACTCAGTTCGCCGCCAAATGCCGCTTCTGCCGATGAAGAGGAAGATAGAGTGAGAAGAGAGAAGACGGTAGAGAAGAGAAAGTGAGGAGAGGAGACGGAGACTGCCACGCCACCGCCAACACAAACACCAAACCCATTACCACGCCACCGCCACCGCCAACGCAAACACAAACACCAAACCCATTACCACGCCACCGCCCATTGCAAGAAGAAGAAGCAACACTGATGAGAGAAGAGAGAAGACGGTAGAGAAGAGAGGAGACCGAGAGAAGAGAGAAGGAAGAAAATTGGATTGGGATAAAATTGATTAGGGTTTGGGATGAAATATCTGATTTTTGAAAAGTGAAACTTTATATCTGAAATTTGAAGTTGAATCTCGAAAATTCTGGGTTTGTGTAATTTCCACAACTAAATATACTATTATTTATTCTAATACTCCATCACTCCCCCAAGAATGAAACAAATAAAATCCCTAGATAAGAGCAAGTGGATTATTCATTATCATTCCCAACAAAGGCAGCTCTTTGTTCAATACAGGCATTGGAGTGCTCAAACATTGAAGGGTTTACCTATTACCATTTCCCTCAAGCCTTAAGGGGAAAGGCTGGGGACCGAGGGCTGGGCAGGGATTAAGGTTTAGAAAGAGGAGTTCAGGTTTGTTGTCCAAACTTGTTCCCCCAAGGAGATGAGAACAGACTTCTAAGTTGAAGGTGGCAGCAAAGGGCAAAGGAAGTAAATTGTAAAAGAATATTGCTAACCAGACCCATAACTAAATCTCCTTTTTTTTTATTTTGGGCCCGGAAGTGCTGGCTCATGAGCTTGCACACGTGCTAGTCCATCCGGGCCAAAAAATGTGGCCCAACATAACCCGCGTCTCTGAGCAGGCCGACAATGTAGCCCACCCGGGATAGGGCCAGGTTTTTTACGGGTTGGGCCATCCCGTGCCTGCGCGGCCCAACCAAGTTTACACCACTATGCAGACAATACTTCACTAGGTTATAGTCAAAGAACAATAAATCAGTGTAACTGCAAAACAATTTAAATTAATTTGCTACAATCGTAAAAGACAGATGCACCAAGATGAAACAATATCTCCTGAACTATTGATTTCATCTCTACAGTTGCAGTCCGTCTTAACTATAAAATAACATCTTTAAACACTATGCAATTATAGACTTGTCATAAGAGCTTATAAACTTAAAGTTTATAAAGAAAGATCTTTTTTTACTTCATTAAACAAAGCCATACAACGTAACATGCAGCAAATTAGTTTAGCACTGCTAGATTGACAAGAACATACCCTTCCTCATCCTAAAACTCAATAGTTAGTTTGCCAGATAAATGATTTTATGAGAGAACAAGAAAGTATGCTGTCTTGAACAAAAGTTCAGTAACATGCCAAGAGCCACTTATCTCCCAGCAATTTCAAGAGTTGTTCATTTTGTGTAATAAAGCAGAATTGTTCTGGTCTCAATATAGTCACCTACTTGGCTAGTAATTGTATAGTACATGGCAATATAAATCTAAAGTACGTGCTCAAGGAGAAATATGAAGAGGAATTACCAGGATCTTTCTTGACTCCAGGTAGAGCAATGCAAAAATAATATGCAGATTTGCTAACACCGATATCTACAGCTCCTACGGGCGGTCCAATTCCCCCTTTACAAGCTGTTCCTGTCAAGACGAGTGATGCATTCAAATAATACCCATCCACATTTGGAATCGGTAACAAGGGCATAATGAATGGCTTGTCCAGATTGGAGGCTCTAGGAAGTGCTGAGATTTGCAAAGAATCACCATCGCATCTCTTTTCCCCGTGATCTTGGCATTTACTGGAATCCTTCTCCAAATCATCTGCATCCAGTTTGGTTATACTTCGATTATGAATAATTCTCTTCGCCATCATCTCAGAATCTAAGGTATCCATTCCTTGATTTGCTGTATTTTCATAACACGGTTTTATCTCAACCAAAAGTTTCCCTATTCCATGTGAAGAATAAAGTTTAGGAACAAGAAAACAACCACCACCAGAACTTTTGAAGATAACAAAAATTAAAGGAAGAAGATGACATTGACTAGATACGGTTGGACATCAAATGAATTAAAAATGGGGAACGAGGAGTAATAAAAAAAATATTTTCATATTTACAATGAGTTTTCAGCAGTGACCATTTTCTTAGCTCGTGTAAGAAACCAAAAAAGAATCTAACTTCCGTAATAATGAAATAATACACCACTACTATTGACTGAAGTAAACATAGAAAGAAAGGGAAAAAATAAAATTTAAACTGCTCCTAGTTTTTATGACAGCATCTAAACATATAAATGTTATTTTCCTTCAACAAATTCCATCCCCTGCATAAACTCCTTGAAATTTTTACATGTCAACCACCACTGAATGTCCTTACTTTTGATTTTAAGGACCTCCTCACACGAAGGGAACTTTCTTCTGCTTCAGAGGATCACAAGCTTTGTCAAGCACGACTCAAATGAGAGAAGTATTAGATAAAAAAAGTCAAGAGCTTTCTATTCAGAAAAATCGCCTCAATATTCAATTAAGGTACTCAAAATCCATGAAGGTGTGCAAGGAAGGTCCATTTGAGAAGTGGTTGGTAAACTGTAATCGAATCAACTATTTCCAACATAACAAAGTCTTTATAAATAATTCCATGCATTTTCTCTTTCAAAATTGAAGCTGGTTCTTCTGCTCTCTCTACCTGAGCACAATTACCTACATGCTTTTTATCCTTCCTAAAACAAGTTTCTTAAGCAAATCTGGAAATTTCTTCAGGCATTGGGAAGCCAAAAGTTTGGCATTAACAATTTTGGAAGCTGAGTGACCAAAACACTAGGGGATTGGAAGATCCAAAAGCCCCCTTGGTGCCTTATCAATGAAATTCCATCCAGTAGTTAATCAGAAAAGTTCCCATAACTGCTATAAATAGTCATGGCTTAACTCACTGCACAAAATTAAACTTTCTACAGTTATCACTATTGCCATATAATCTTCGGCACGCTCGAATCTGCCCTTCCAACACCATTGAACACAACGCGCAGAAAACACCAAGTGACTCCCCCTTAAAGTTCCAACTCGGTCACATGACCATCACACAGTCACAAACTGCTATCCCAGGCCATGTTCCAGCCCCATTCCTCTGATCCACCAATCGTGGGGTCACTTCAGCATACGAAGGCAGTGATTTTTGATAACTCCTAACAGATGATCAAATTCAAGCAATGAAGCTGGATACAAATCATCTTTAACTGTTACAAAACTTAATATTTCTAGATGCTAAAACATTTTTTTATCCCCACTCCCCAGAATTGTTCTCTTGTTCCTAACCCAGAATTTATATAACGAAATACATAAAAAAAATAAATCAAAGACTGGAGATAGAAAATGATAAAAATAGTTAAGCATACTAAAATATAAACAAAATAGGCAAAGATGAATTTGAGAAACATAAACGGCAAGAAGAATCAAAAATTAAAACGGGGCAAAGATATAAGGTGGGTCGTACGAGAATTTTACAGACTAATGGTGAAAATAGAAGGCGTTTGGCGAGTGAGTGCAGCGCAAAAACAGACAAGAACTTGCGTCTTCCTTTTTTTTCGTGCTTGTCTTTCAATGTCATAATTTTCTCCCTCCGTCGTTATAAGCTTATGTTAGTTTTATTTAATGTTGTTGAAACTGTAATTTTTATCAAAAAAATTTTCTATTTTATCCTTATTTAATTATCAACCATTAATAGTAAATTGGCTATAATTGACAAATTAAATAAATATATATTAGTAAAGAGACAAGATAAAACATTCTTGATAAAGAAACATAACTATATAATTGAGACATGAAATTAAGGAAGTCATCTTGAACGGGGAGTATAATAATATTGATATATAAATTATAAAAGTGCATATCTGACTTTCAATAATAAATAAAAAAATGTAGTTTTCATTACTGAATTTCAGGTGAAATTTCTAATTGGTCGTTAATATATTTTTGTGACGTGTTTAAAGTTAAATGATTTTAAGTAAATAATCACTTCTTTCGAAGCATCCACTCAAATTCTCTGTCGAAGAGATAAACCTTGACGTAGATTGAAGTTATAAAAATTACTATTAGGCCATGTTTGGTCCGAATTAAAATCGTCTGAATTAAAATCCAAGTCAAAGTTAAACAATCAATATTGACCACATCTTTTATGAATCTCACAACTTTTCAACAACACGTTTCAAAAACTTATATCAAAATCTATTAAAAATCTAATTTTAATCTCCACCAAACACCCTTTTAATCCTAATCATGTTTTCATCAAAAATAATTATTATTTTCAAACTTTTATTTCTACATACTTATTTTTAACCCCATATTCACATAATAAAATATTTTACACGTAAACCCAAAATCTTTTCCTACTTTTTAACCACGCACTCTTTAAAAAAAATATTCAAAACTCTATTTTCTACAATTAATAATTGTCAAACAAGGGATAATGAGAAACAAATTTTAGCACTAATATTGGGGAGATTGATACTGGCAGAATACTAAAAATATTATTTTTAATTTCCTCTATGAAATGAAAATATAAAAATTTATACGAACTAAAGTATTTCTTGCCAAATTCTTTTGTTTCTCATTCAGCACACATTTGTCATAGTTTAAAGCGTTTCCCCTAAGTTACTTATAAGTAATAACTAATAAGTAAATTTTAACTGCATCATCATCCAACATTCAGATAGCCAGATCCTCTCTGACTTTGTTAGTAACAGGATAAATTGTGAGATAAGTAACCAAAGCCGGCGCAAATTACAAATGAAGAAAGCACGACGATAGCTGAGAAAAAACAGAGAAAATTGACGACTGACTACCAGTAATTCGATAGGCAACTACTACTGCTACTACTGATAATACTACTACAACAGC
The DNA here is from genome assembly GCA_903798385.1 of Fraxinus cuspidata. NCBI lineage: Eukaryota > Viridiplantae > Streptophyta > Magnoliopsida > Lamiales > Oleaceae > Fraxinus > Fraxinus cuspidata. The sequence continues at coordinate 28,632 of CAIGRP010126410.1, read as the reverse complement.
CAAAGCACAAACTAAAGTTCCAGATGACCAAGCAATTAACTCTACTCGGACGCTTCCCAGAGGGCCAGAATATCAGAGTCGAGGTGGAAAGCAGCATGCTGTCCTTATTATGATGACAGAATAACAAAGTTCTTACATTACACGCTGTCTACACGATTAAAATCGTGCAGATGATCATTTCCATGGCATGCCTTGAACGTTATTGTTACTGAAAGGTCCTGTGCTCTGATTGAGTGGACTAGCAGGCCCACCAGAGGATTCGCTCAGAGTCCCGTGAGATGGTGAGCTGCTGGCACCAATTGCACCACTCCGGTTGATATTTGGTGGAGCCGATGAAGGCTCCATATGGTTTGCTGGTTTCAATTCCTTGCGACCATCTGCTATAAAACTGCCAACAATTACCTGCCAAGTGAGAGGATTTACTTTTAGTAATGCCAAAAAAACATTGATTACAAAGCACTTAATGCATCTCCTGATGTAAAATATATCTAAGTTGTGATTTAGATCTCCAAATGGAGAGATGCAAAGGAAATGCAAATTACATTTTCCGACAGAGAAACGTGAAAAAAGATGTAATTTCTACATCCAAAAGAGGTAAAAAAAAAAAAAAGATTTAGACCGACCCATTAGTGCAAAATTTGAATTTAGATCCACGGGGGTATAAATAAGGACGCAAAAGTAATTTCGAAGATACCAATCTACACCCAATTTTACATCACTATTGGAGATGCTCTTAGCAATAACATCATGAAGTACTTTCAAGGAGCACCATCAGTGGACCCTAGCGTGCTCAGTTCAAATGTTCTGTGTTTTGGATATGGAGGAATTTTCTATTCTTATCCTGATTGAAATATTTTTGCTATTGTCTTTATTAAAAAATTCAATGCTGATAACACAAACAGAAGTTAAGAGAATCAAAGCAAATTAATCAACTCAAGACGAGTAAATGACAGGATTTGACCACACAGCTGCAATTACGAGTATGTATGCATATTAACCAAATTCTAGTGAATCAACATTAAATATATATCCAAAAAATCAAACTGCCAATTTAATGCTAGTACCACAAACAGAATTTAAGAGAAAAAATATGCAAATTAATACTCCTTTCACATAAGTACTACATGTGTTTCAAGATGTTGCAGTATGGACTATAGATTTAAATGAGTGCATATATGCAGTAAAAGAGTCAAAATAAGAGCAAATGAACCTGTACAGGGGATGCAGCAATTAGTAAACCAGCCACACAACCGCCTAGAACCCTTCCATCGGGACCAGCTAATGTGATGCTTAATCCACCGTTTCTGCTTCTCTGGCCGCCAACTTCTGATAGCATAAATGAGCCAGAAAGGGACAAAATCTCAAACCGCCCCTACATAAGGAAAAACAATAAGGAATTCACAAACAGATGTGATAAACTAACTATTCCATCTGGAGACATTCCTGGGAAATTATGTCCATTTTAGTCTATTATAAATATGTACATAAAGCTTAAATAACAGACTACTAAATTTCTGGTAGCCTAATCCAGATTAGGTAGTTCAAAGTAAAACATCACATGATTCAGACACTAGTGTTATTCCTAAACTGCTCAAGATGCAGGTGAAAAGATAAATTAACATCATCTCTAAAAAGAAATAATTGACCATAAGCACGATGCAATCATCACAAAATTTCAACAAATTTTGAATTTGTTAACAACTCAAGAGATCAGATTTCATTATTATTATTAAATGTAAAGAGATCTGGAATAAAACAAATATATTGCTACAAAAATAAAAATAAAATAAAAACCTCATAAGTTGCAGTTCCGCCAGATGTTGCAGCTTGGCTGAGTGTCACATTTGATATGGCACCATTTGCAGATAGGACACAAACGGCCCTTGGACCATTTTGAGAAAATGCCATTATTTTCAAAGACACGTCCTGAAAAACCAGTTACTAACAATTAGTAACAATTTAGAGAACCATCAAACACTGAAATGGTACAAAACATCCACTGCAATTAGTTAAGAAAGAAAAACATTCTGATTTGAGAGAATTTACTAAAGAAGAGGACTAGGAGTAATGAATATTTTGTTCACCACGCAACCATAATAGCAATATATGTTACGTAGCCACAACAGAAAATAATCAACTTTTTGCCAATATGGCAGAGTTTTGTGAACCAAAGACATTATCTATGTCTAACTAATTAATCCATGACTTCAGTATTTTGCCGCATATTAGAAGCTATGTACTTCATAAAATTACCAAATATTGGTCAATAACCGCGTATTCTAAGTGCCAACGCAATCCTACCATGTTGACTCAATAAATTAGCTCAACTTTTATAATAAAACAGAATATTGTAAAAATTAGTCAACACAAAGTACCATTGTATTATTAACCAAGCAACAAAAAAATTATTATAACATAATGCTTTAGTTATCTGCAATTCCACTCAAACCTAAGTTTGAATGCCTCTTTCAAGCAATTAAACATCTTTTTCATGATGAAGTATATTACAGACCATAAAAGTAAAATCACAAAAAAGCCCATTTTCTTCTGCTCTAGGAGTGTACAACCATAAGGAATTTAGTCTATCACGTTATGTATTTCTCATCTAGAGTAATGAATGAAGTTGGTAAAGAATTATTTGGTTCTTAGTGGAAATTACATACAGTTACTAAACAGAGACATTCAAAGAATTTGGTGGGAGTCATTACAGTATCAGCTGCATTCACTGCACGGTATAATTTTTTAAGATAAGCTAAATAATAGTTTTTGCACTTTTAACGTTATGACAGTTTTTGCACTTTTAACGTTATGACAAACTTGAAAGAACATTTATGATGAAAATAAAACAGGGCTCTTGGCGATTCTAATTATAATTACCTGTATCAGTTCCCTAGAAATCAAAATAGACAGAATATTCCTTCACAAAATAAATAATGAATGTTCGTTCCACTGACTTAACAAATAAGAACCAAAAAGGTAAAATGTCAACCTCTCCTGCCTTCACGTTGATAACATGCGGAGTAAATCCAACACCAGTTGATCCTGAGAAGAAAAAAGCTCTATTTCAGAATTATATGATTAAGTCAATCATTAGATTCCTTAAATCAACAGTGTAAGTCAATGATTATGGTTCAAATTTACAATACAGTTAGAGATTTAAAAATGAGGAAATTAAAATATCATACATGTGTGAATAAAACAAAAAAAAAATTAAAAGAATACTAAAAATAAAAATGAATGAGATGAAAAGAAAAGAATATTGCACGAGTCATGTTAAAATTCACCAGTATAGCTCCTTCATGGGCATCTGAAACACACAACAATAGTAGGCAGATTACATTACTTCAAAAAGAAAGCAACAGAGGGGCATACTTGTAATCATCTCTTCTATAAAATTTTGGAGACCCAAAGTTCCAGCAGACACCCATACCGCAAGTTGATTTCATTTACCCATGAAAATAGTGTAACCAATTTTCTCTATTACTATATTATAGCTTCAGAAACCACCACCCTATTACAACTAGCATTAAACAAAGAAAGAATGGAAATCCAATAAACAAAAAGAAAAACGTTTGGTTCTACTTATTTTGTGAAATTTACTTTTAAAATTACTTATTTTGTTAAATATCTTGTAGAAAACAAAGTTATCCATGACAAAGATTTGATTTTTCAATCAGGGATTCATCAATTAATTTAATTCAAACCCAAATCTAGTACATTTAGCTATATATATACATTTGGAGGAACAAAGGGTCATTACCCATAGTTTCCTTTTGTTGCTTATTGCTTGAACCACGAGGTCTGCCTCTGCCCTTCTTGGAAGATGGCGAGGCCGATCCGCCCAGAGGTGGCTGCGGCTGCGGAGGAGTTGCGACAGATGATGGACTAGCCATAGATTGTGAGAAAGTTCCACTGGTCGGCGGAGTTGGAGAGACGCCGACAGGCCGCTGGGCTGACGTCATACCCATTGCCATGCTACCATCGGGCCCGTACTTCCTCGGCCGCCCCCTCTTCCGCTTCTGCTCGCCAGAGTTCAAGTTCGTCACATTTTTTACCGTGGCGACGCCAGCAGGGACGGGATTGTACGGCTGCGCGGATGATCCTACGGGCCTGTACAAGGTGGCACTGCCATCGGTGCTGTAGGCCATGCGCATAGACTGATCCAACTGCGCCTGCGATACCGCCGTTGCCGGAGAATTATGAACGGCGGAGGAAGAGGGTGCAATGGTGAATGGCTCCCGACTCGTCATCAAAGTTGTGGCTTCAGTCCCCGACATTTTCTTGCCGGGCTTCTGGAAATTAACTTGAGATTTTTTTGAAAATTACCTGACAGAAAAACCACAGAACAAAATGAGATCTTCTGCTGAAGAACTAAACCTATTCACATTTTGAAAGTTTTTAAATTCTACTGTCACTCATGACTGCACTGAAACATAAAAACGTACGCACACTTAGAAGAAAAAATCAAGGGAAATTTAGGAAAACTAGTGAGAATTCAAAGAAGTTTGAACGCTATCAGCAAGCTTTTTGCCATTAAACATTCAAAATTGAGCTGAATTTTTCAAATTTTTGAAAGAAATTAGCAAAAAAAAGGCCCGAAATCACCTTTAAACAGGAAAATCAGTTTTTGAAAATTTTGATTTTCACAAATTTAAGAATAACAAAATTACCCTAAAATTGAAAAGAAAATTAAGAAAATAGCAGAAAAAAGAGGAAAAATAAAAAAAATCTAAAAATAAATTGGAAAAATTCTTTGAAGCAGCGGAGAATTACAGAGATCGAAAGAGATAAGCAACCGAATTTTTTTTAGGGTTTTGAGAGTAAGGCTTTCTATAAATAATTGGGATCGTTAATTAATATATATTTAAGGAAGGGAGTGGCATTTTCAGTAATTATTTTCCCACTTTTAACATCTTCTGTACGAAGAATTTCCCCAAAAATAAATAATAATTAATTAAAAAATCGTATAAAATTATCGATTTATTCTTCAAATTCATCATTACTTTCTCTCGTACATTTCATTTCAGTACTCGCTGTAATTTCTCGACGCCACTTAATTTGTATCAGACCAAATAATATAGCGAGTGGTTATGGTTCCTTAGTCAGCGCGTGAATTTAGATAAGAAGTCAATTTCTAAAGAAAAGTATTATAATCATAATTAGTGATTAATTATAATGTATTAGGCTTAATAAATATTTAACTATTAAGGATAATCAAATTCAGATTCTACTATTGAAGATTAGGTAAATGGTAATTAGTATAAAATTAATATAATTACTTAATTGAATCCAACTCACATATCAGCATTGGATAAGTTGGCAAATGCATATTTATCATATATGAGTCACCTCATCTATACATTTTTTAATTTTATTGGTGTCCTTTTAATTTCTCATAAATTATTAAATACGATGAACTCCAAAAAAAAAAAAAAAATTATTCACAATATGTAATTATCGTTCTTGAGTACGCGCTTGTTTTTTATTCGGTACAATCCTGTTGTTAAATTATACGATTTTAACAAACTCAAGAATTAGCCATGCTTGTTTTTAGACACTTGGGGGTAAGGGTAATATAAATAATAACTGCAATTAAGATTTTCTTCTTAAAATAGACCAAAATATAAGTATACTTTGATGTCAAGTTTTGGCTCAACACTTTATGGGAGTTTTCATGACATTGTAAATCAATTGTGAATTCCATTAGCCTCTTATTTGTAATAAATAGATTGCATGACACGTAACAAAATATAGATGATGTTTAAAATAATCAATATTTACGAGGAAAATATGATCACGTGACTAAAAGTAGGAAAATATTTTTCGTAAAAAAATTGTCAATCAAACGGCACAAAAGTAGAAATTAGGTAAAAAAAAAAAACATTTTTCATGAAAAACATTGACAATGAAACACACCAGTAACCCAACAAAATTAATATTTTTTTTCGGACTTATATTTTATGTCTTGATTTAGATTTGGTTACGTCTGTTATTATAAGAAAATAACAAACGGATATATAACAATTCATAGGTGCAGAACCAATTTTGGAGATTGTAAATAAATAATTAAAATTAAAAATTTTCTAAAAAAAATACATATCAGGAAATCTATTATAATTAAATTTATATTTATGATGTAATAAATTTTTTTAAACAGAATTTATCACGTTTACTATTTCAAGAAGATTTCGCTCTCATTTTAATGAGGTCAACATATGAATTAAAATTAAAATTTTAAACTAATGTTAACATTAATTGTAACTACATATCTCATGGAATCCGCAAATTTTCAACCACATATTTCAACAACTTTTATCAAAATCTACTAAAATTCTTAGTTAAACCCCCCATCAAATTGGGGCTTTATTTTCTCATTAACTACGCAGTTCCCTCTCAATTTGCAAATCAAATTCCTCAAACCGAACAATCTTGTCTTCAAACTCTACTGTCTGCAAAATTAAAATTGCCAAGAAACCACCCAAATAGTGAGAAAAATGCAAGGAATCTCCTGCCAACACTTCCTCGGTCGAGCCCGTCGCACCAGACTTGTCTAGTGCGGTTTATCTCTCCTGTGTTGTTTGCGGGCTACTGCACATGGAGCGAGGTTTACCTAGTGCGTACTCACAAATAGCGGCTACGGGTTCCTACGTCAAAAAAAAAATGCATGGAATTATTCCTAAACAGCGCAAACCTATAACATTTGGGGTGGGGTGTACCTGAACAGCAATGCCAGATACTGCCTTCTCCAGCTCCTCATCTTCCTTCTCAAGCTGCAATCTTGCTTCAGGAAGAGCTCCTTCCATTGAATTTAGGTCTTCACCGTTAGATGCAATATCAGATTCTGCATTGGAAGTGAAGGTCAGACTGGCCAGCATTTATCTTCTTTTTATTTATTATTACCATTAAGAGAGACAGACTTGGGGAGAGGGGTTCTAATTGGTCGAACTTCGTCTCTCATTTACTCCATTATCACCAACTTATGGCCGTGTATGGGTAAATTTAGAAACACAAATCAAATGACAGGGTTTGATCACCAAATCCGGGCTTCCCATTTCTACCATGATTCTTTGATCACCAAACACCGGCAGCTTACCAAATGATTAAGTTGTTAATGGACAAAGCACAATTAAATAAGTTAAGAGTCTTTGCTCTAAAACCTTCTGTTGAATAAAACTATCATGTTTTAGTCATGCCTTCATACATTCTTAATCTTATACACAAAACCATGTACGGATCTATAAAGAATCTTGGACAAAGAAGTACAGCCATGCAGGAGGCCATTTGTGAAGCTGTCCAGTTGATTCACCATAGCGAGGCAAGGAAAGGTTATAAGACAAAAGTGTAAGAAGGACCAATCAATCTCTACATATAGTAAGAAGGTTTAATTTTTGCAAAATCTTAAAATTATTTAGATACATGTATGCCATATGGAATCCTCTGTCTATACATTTTAAAAAAAAAAAAGTTTCCTCATTTTACCCCAAGCAAATTTTTCCGCATTTTACCCCAAGCCCCGAAAATTGGTGTCAGAGCCATGAATTTTACAGAAATATCTTGCCAAACTTGCAACACTCGTATTTTAATACTTACATCTGAGTATGAAATTTATAAATACTATGAATATACAATTATGTTTTATTTACAAACATACATAGATCTAAAGCTATGATAAGACAAAGAATGATAAATGCTTTGCATGAATATCATCAGACTGCTAAGAACTTTATCATACACTATATTACCCATCATTATCATTAATTATGGATCTTGAAACTCATAATGATGATATAAATGGAACAAATGATGAGATATGTGAACAGATTGAATCTCAGGACAATTTCTCAAAATAAATTTTAATTTCTGATAAGAAACTTGCTAAGATTTGTATAACAAAACTAAGTATAGAACCTAATGAGATTTTTGCTCAAGCAGGTTTTATTAATAGATTTGTCAACAGAAACAGACATGTTTATTATGGCGTATCACAAAAGGAATTCACTATACATGTACAACATACTTATGGTAAGATAGGAATTTCTCTGCTTACTAAACAAGATACAAAGCCAAACAAAAGGTGGATCTTGAAAACAAGAACCTTTTTTGGGTAACTATAGGAGCTATACAAGTTAAGATTCGAAGCACCTTATCTGACAAAATTGATCAGCCCATTTCTATGAGCTTGATTGATGAGAGGATTCAAAATCCTGCTGAAGGATGCTTAGAATCCTTTGAAGGAAACTTAGCACGTGGAAAACTGTTATTCACAGTTTATCCCAGACTTTCAGTTAATCTTCATGATCAAGTCTTTGATGGAATTCTTTCCTTCGCACACAAGTATGGACGAACGGATTTAGTTAAAGAAAACAATATACCTTTTTCAATCTCTTACCTTGTTAGTTATGCTATTCATAACCAGCATAATATGACAATTGTCAATGAACCAAAAGGAATAAAGATTGATCATTTATTCTTAGATTACCTTGAACACAAAGAAACTGAATTTGAATGGTTGGTTCAACCATTCAGAAAATATCTGGAAAACAACTTTGATGACCAAAGAATACTGGTTAAAGAACAAAGACCACTTCTCACCAGAAGTTTGTCTTTAAAAAGGAAGACTCTTCCAAATGTTAAATGGAAACAAGAGGAAGAAGAAACCAGCCAAAGCAGACAACTAAAACAATTTAGCAAAACGGTCATTGAAATGGCTAAAGCCATTTATGGAGAATAAGGATATGTCAATTGCAGACATATTAAAAGAGATTAGATACCTAAAAGAAAGTATTGAAGAAATTAAGGCAGACCTTAAAAATCTTCAAGAAAAAACTGAGAGGACCGTGGAAAAACACTCTGTTGTCGGAGTTAAAACCCATTAATTTGTGATTTGTGATCGAGAAGTAATACGTGAGCCATTAATTTGATAATTTATGATCGAGAAATAAGTTGTAATCTAATTTGTGATTTATGACTATGACGTTTATAATTGTGAATAGTTCGTAACTCTGACCATAAATTATATAATACTATGTCGCCTTAATATATGTAAATAATAAAATATTTTCTTAATTAATTATTTAATCAATAGAATTTAATTAAAACTTGATTTTTGAAATTAATAAACCTAATTTCTTAATTTTGAAATTATATTTTACAACTAGAACGTAAATTATATAATATTATGTCACCTTAATATATTTAAATAATAAAATATTTTCTTAATTAATTATTTAATCAATAGAATTTAATTAAAACTTGATTTTTGAAATTAATAAACCTAATTTCTTAATTTTGAAATTGTATTTTACAACCACATTATATATGTAATGTTCCCTTTACTAGGGATGGACATAGGTTGGGTTGGATCAATTTTTTTCTCAACCCAAATTCAACCCAACATAATTGATTTGATCTAAAATCAAACCATCCAACCCATTATTAGTTTAAACACAACCCAAACCGATCACGTTTGGGTCGGTTTGGGCAATTCGATTACTTTTTGTTGAATTTAGCCAATTTTTCGAAGTTTGAAATTACTTGAAAACCTTCATTTTTTAACACATATATAAGGAATTCTTTCAGAAAAATAATATATAAATAAGTTTAAAATTATGAAGTATTTTCTTTTTTACAATTTTTTGGAATTTATTCATTTCATCATCATGTCCTTAATTTTTATTCTATCACTAATAACTTTGCATTTGTGCATAGTATTCAGTCAATCAGTTTTGTAAAGAAAATGATATTTATAAATTATAATTCCTCTTATCTTTGTGTCTATTTATTTTTTTTATTTTAAGTATTTTTTTTTTTTAATTTATCAGGGTTAGGATAGGTTGGGTTGAGTTGGATATTGTTCGTTTGGTTTTAATTCATAACTCGAAATCTAACTCAACCCAACCTCAAATTTGATTTTTCAACTCAATACAACCCAATTGAATTTAAAAACCAACCCAAATCGATCGGGTTGGGTTGGATTGGTAGAGTTGAGCAGTTTTGGTTGAGTTTTGCTCAGCCCTACCCTTTACTCAACCCGATCAAATTGGTTTCGGTTGGACCCTAAACCAATTCAACATGAACCACGCCCAAGCCTAATATCTCTCTCTCTCTCTCTCTCTCTCTCTCTCGCGAATAACTAATAACAATTAGCAAAAACTAGGGAAATAGAAAATAAATCGCTTATATAAACAAATTGATGAGATGGTAGGATGATGGTAAGGGTGGTTGTGATTGAGTTTGATTGGCTGCCGCGATACACCTTTTTTTATCCGCAAGGCATGTCGTAATAACATTTCTTATCCGCAAGCAGTGGCGAATTTAGGATCGGAGTCCAGCTAGGACGAACCCTTGACCGTTAATATTAAAAATTCTTCAATATATATTTAAATGCACTATATCTTAAAAACTCTATTTTTTTTTCTCACAGACAAATCACATTCCAGAGTACCTTTCTTCTATGTTCTACACACTATTAACACATTATTCTTCTACATTCTTCTCACACGGAGTCATAGTCATAATAACTAATAAGTTAATAACTCATAAGCTAACATACCAAAAAAAAAGGCTCCCGGACTTACCAGTTACCATTATAGTTAGAGACGGAAAGCTGAAGACGGTGGCGGTCTGGCAAAGACGAAGAAGCCATTGTTAGGGCTCGCCGGTGGCAGCAGCAGTCACAGCATCAGTGTTCGGTTGTTTGTTAGGTTCGCAATCGCAGCCTTGCTCACGGGGAAGATCAAGGGTTTGCAAATTGCAAATGAAATCGGTTTTTTTCAATTGTATTGTCAACTATTGGTGGGTTCATAATTGAGATTTGAGCCTCATTTTATTTAAAAAAATAAGAGGCCCAAAACATCAAAGCAATTTTTCAACTTCCTCCCACTTTTCCACCGGCTGCCACTGTAAATTCCACATGGCGAGCCGGCAACCATTGGAAGCTCCCGACGGATCCAGCACATGCGACAGCGGGAGCTGGCCAGGTGCTGGATCTACCCCTGTCCGCAAGGCACATGGTAATAACATTTTGGTAAGAGGAGATTGCCAACTCTAATATCAAATTTATGACAAACACAATTGAACAAGAACAAAATTGAGAAAGGAAGTGAAAGGGAGTTGACAAAGAGAAGAATAGAGAATGATAAAAGAAGAGAGAGAAAAAATATTCAATATTCTTTAACAGTCAAGTCAATTTACAAATGAATTCTTAAATCATATTTACAGGGAAAAGAAGTGAAACTTGTTAAATTTTATTAAAACTTTAAATTTCAAAAACTTGGAAATCTAATTACTTTATCGTCAAAATCAACCATGTCAAGTCACCAAGAGAATTATTAAATGCGGAACATACCTTAATTTATCAGGAATAATTCTTTATTATTGAATCTTGATTCCGAATCTTGAATATTGACTCTTTTTATTCTTGAGTTCTTGTTTTTGATTTCGGCTTCTTGCTCCATATTCTTGATTGTTTCAATTCATTCTCTTGATTCTTGATTGTAGATCTTCTTCTTCAATATTTTTTTCTTGTATTTTAGTATTGATAGGATGATACAAAAAATGAAAATTACATATAAATTTGGGGATCATAACCATATTTAGTTTCCATATGTATTTGGCACATCATCAAATACAATCCTAATGAATCCATTCTCTACATATATAATGTGACATACACTTATTTAGATGCCTAAAACTCATAACTTTAATTATTTATTAGATCACTTTAATTGAACTTAACTTTAAGATGACATTTATACAAAATTAAGTAAATATGTTGACCATATGAAAAATTAATATTTCTCAACAAAACTTGCTCTCAATTTTTTATTTTTTTGTTTTGCTTGTTAGTAAAGGCGTACGTGTTCTCTATTGTAACAATAAAAGTAAGGGTAATTATATTACCGCCACAAAATTTAATTACCACACCACATTATATTAACACAACAATCAAAATATAATTTTAATAAATACACCACAATAAATTTACAATTATACTTCCAATCCAACAAAAACTAAAATTGAAATAAAAAAAAAATACAACCGTTGTGGCGTACTCATAATCTCAATATTACATCTCATTTTTTCTCATTGATATACATCTTGATTCTTTAACTTCATAATGTATATCTTTTAAAAATATTTTTAAGCATATTGATAAAGTTCCCATGAATTGTTCTTTAATTTCTTTCACTGAAGGCAACTGGAGGGTTGAATATCCATAAAAATATCAAAAAAAATTCTTTCTTCTAGGGTATAGCGAAAACACAAATAAGAGTGACACAAAAAATTCATCATCCACCTTCTGTATTTTCTCCATTATTTCTTCTGATACTCCATTATTTGTCACCTGATAATACAGAGGCAAAAAAAACAATTGTCAATGGTTACTATACGTGCATCAGGTCTTACTTATACACCTGAGAAAACCCATAAATTGGTCAGAAGAAACTAATAAATTAGACGAAATTGAGCAACTCCTCGCATACTTAAATGGAGATGATGAATTTAAAAAAAAAAACCCCATGGATTATGAACTAAAATGGAAGATCAAATGTGATGTGCCATGTGCCAACAAACTCATCACCAAAATTTGAAGATCAAAATCCAATCAGTGCTATGAAAAATCCAAAATCTCAGTCAAAATCCCAAAAACAAAACATGCATTCAATCACAAGCAAAGCCAATAAGGAGAAAGAAAAAGCCAGTGAAGGTTAATATCAACTTGAAGTTTTACTATACAGGTTAGGGTTTGTATTCATGGTGTACATAAAGATAGACGAAGGACAGAACAACGTATGGGTGTTGGTGGTTATTTATGTCATTTTAGTTCTTATTATTTTAGTAAATAAAAACAAATATGGTGGTTCAAACAAATTTTGTTGTGACAATATAATCACCCTAAAAACAATCGATTGCCCTCAAGAATCTCATAAAATTAAATTATTAGTCCGTCCATTACTATATAAAAGAAACGCTGGAAAAACGTGAAACTTGGCATCAATTACAATATATTTAAAGCATTCTTAGTTGAAACAAAGATCCCTAATACCCAAAATTAAAAGGAAGCAAGATATCAATACAAACTTCTAACAACTTTTTTAGAACCTTCTTTTTAGAGATAAAAATCTGAATTTTTGTATAGGATGATTATCATGGCTACCCCGAAATTTCTCAAATACAAATCTTTTGCCAACCTTAATAATCCAAGTATAAAGAGCCTGCAAGAAAGAAGAAAGCGTCCTCTTTCTAAATAAACCTAGAGCGTCTTTCATATTTTGAAGTCGAGCTCTATAATAATCCAGAATAGAGTATTATAATCCAATGAGAGCCTTAAAACGGTTGTTATGCACAAGATGCTGACCCGACTTTCAAATACAATGCAGGATGCTACACACAGACACCAAAGGTTATCTACACACCCAAAATGCTGGGAAATCCAAGTCTAAAAGAATCATATGTTGATTCTACCATGGTCTTTTTACATGGGTTCACTATTCCTTTCCTATACGGGAGCCAGAAACCAATTCCGGCCACCATTAGTCTGGGACTCCTTGCCGGTCATCCATTTAGACCGGCAGAACACAAGAATTTAGATACATGATGCTGAAGGATGTGCCATTCACACGTTCCATTTCCTCTCTCAGACATCGACTTCTCTGGTGAGCATGACAATGTAAGACCTGCACAAGTTACAGACATCAGATTAACAAAGAAATGCCAAGTAAATGCACATTAATCTTCAAAGTTCATCTTCCATTATCAGTGACATATTCAATCTCACTTGATATAAATAACCTAAGACTGATACAAGGATATATGTACCCCCTTTCCTCTCTTTCAAGTGCCCCAGCATGCAATTATAACAAATGGAATGATGGTGTATGTCAGAAGTGCATCACAGTAGAGATGAGCACGACTGGTTTTGTAGGGTTTTATTCACCACCACCACCACCCCAAAAAAAAAGCACTATACTGTTTAGTGGCCATAAGTTGAGGAGAACATCTGAAAGTCGATATGAACGGATCTTTTCTGAACAATCAAATGCTTGAATCTTAAAGAAGAAAATTCTCAAAAACCCTTCAAGCACCAGACTGATTAACGGCCATTGATCTATAATCTGAAGTGCCCTTAAGAGCATGTTTGGATAAGCTTAAAAGTAAGTCAAAACTACATACAAGTAAACTTTGTTTCAAAACATGATTAGAAAGGCCACTTTTTTCTGACTTAACAAGTACAAAAAGTTGCTCATCTTAATGTAAGGTGGGGATTACTTTGAAAATAAATAAATTATTTATATTAGAACTTGATTATATGTGTAAACTTATAAGCAATTTTTTTAAGTTTAGACAAACATGCACTTAGTCTCAAATTTAAAAAGCGAAATGTAACAGACAGTCTCAAATCTGTTAATGAATTTTAATCAAAATTCAATTATTTTGAAATTGTATGAAATACCTCTAGAATGCGAAATTAATAATTTGCAAGGCTAGATTTGAAGCCCGCCACTCAAGTAGCAGTACTGCTGTTCTTAGTCCTGCTGCAGTCTAAGGATACCTGCAAATTGGCATAAAGGCATAAGAAAAGTATCCATTGTGAAAATTATGTGAAAAAAAAAATCACAAAATTGAACACGAAAACTTACCTAGATCAAACCCTCACCCAGCATTTGGGTCAGAACCACTACCCTGCATGAATTGAGGAGAATGAGCAGGTAGTGTGAACTGAGGTTGCGGTAGAATATGTGCTGCGACACCTGATACAACCAAACGCATTAGCCTCAGATCTGTTATTAAACATATAAAATAAAATTGCAAGATTTCAAGGATAACATGGTACAGATTCCATGGAACCGATTCTGCAAATGTAAATTATCTTTTTCACCAAGACATACATAAGCCCCCTCCCAAAAAAGTTATCAGATAAAAATAAAAGTAATGTCCTATTGAGGTTAGAACATTGTCGAGAATTTGAGAAAAAGGTCTAAGATTAAGCCAATGTCATGAATTGAGTAGGCATTTGAAAACTCGCGCAGATACACAATTCCAATCGTGTCCTCTTTCATACGCAAGAAAAAAACACGTTCAACAAGTAACAGATATACCTGTAGCGAATGGTGTCGGAACAGTTGGAACAGATGTAGTTGTCACCGCATTCACACTAGGCCCACCAAATTGCACAATCTGATGCCCAGTCATTGCATAAGCTGGCAATGTCGAATAACTATGACTTCCTGGAAGAATCTGGCTCAACTGGCTGTAAGGGTACATAGTTGTGTTGACTGTTCCAGGTACACCATATGCATGAAGGTATTGCTGACTTCCATAATGATTGTAAACACCCTATGAAGAAAAATGAACTGCTATGCATAAAAACAACTTCATGGGCTTACCATTAAAAATACTTAAGCAGCAACTTTTCTAAAGCTACAAACCCGAGGATAAGCATATTCTGGACTATATGCAGCATACCTGCATAAATAAAAGGTGTGGGGACGATCAATTATAAAGATTTTGGTATCCGAAAGTAAAACGTATTCATGCTCCTACCCATCATCGTTTGTTAATATAATACCAAATTAGATAACCATTTGAAATAAGCACTCAAATAAAGAAAAGTGATGATGGGCATGAAGACATGAAAAGAACCATTTCTTATATTATATCCCAGAAAAAATGTAAATTCAAATGAATAACTATACAGACTGCGAACTATCTGTAGTAATTTTCATCAAATATTGAACCATACTCATTTCATCCAGATTCAGCCTCCATTTCACAAAATTTATGGATAATTTATAAATGGTTAAAACTTCATTTTCAAATGCACATTCTAGTGGACTCTTAAGTCACTTATTTACCATTCATTTCTATCTATTTATAAATTAATCCATTTATAAATTCTTCCCAAACAGAGTCTTAAATGTATTAGCTTGACCCATCAAATGTAAATTAGAAGGGTTGAAAAATCGTGCTTTTATGTGGTTTTCCAATGGGGAAAATTGCAGCAACGGTCGCTAACCTTCTCAAATTTTGTAGACTTCACCCTAACCTTCAATTTGTGTCAACGAAGGTCCCTAACTTTTCGTGAATATGCAGCTGAGGTTCAAACAGACATCGATTTGACCATTAGTTGACCAAAAGTCAAATGACCAATTTTAAAAGGTTAAAATAGTAAATTTATATTTTATATAATTAAACAATTAAAATGAAAAAATTAAATCAAAAGTCATCTTTCCACCCCACCCACCCCACACCACACCAAAACCAAACCCAAGACAACAACGGCTCCGTCACTCGCCGATCATCGCCACCTCCATCTACATGACGCAGGCCACTGCACAATGCTACCACTTTTCTCTTTCCCACCACCACTAGTGTCTTTCACTAAGAACTTTAACCACAAAAAATTTATTACCCAGGTTCCCAAGAAAAATTCAAAACCTTCAATCCTCGAAGCTAAAATTACCTTCACTCCTCGAGGACCATCACCCATGAAAAATAGTCGAAGCTAAAAAATGGAGGTCGAAGCTAAAAAAACCAAAACCAAATCCATTACCACAGTGAAGGTCGAAGCTGAAAAATGGTCAGAAATCACGTTCACTCCTCGAGGACCATCACCCAAGAAAAATCATCGATTAGCCAACCGGACGTCATTAGCAAGGCAACAATGAGGTTACAGACTAAAAAGTTTTCATCTTTTGAGTTCTATCAAAGGCAAGATATGGGTGGGGGATTTGGGTCAAGGGTAAAAAATTGACGGTGATGGAGAAGAATTTGGTTGAGGCGTAGATGGGATGGTGGAGGAAGATGGTGGTAAATTTGGTATGGACGAAAATACCCTTGCCTAAAATAGTCAAAATACGTCATTTTTGTATTTTTCAAGTCAACTAACGGTCAAATGGATGGTTCTATCAAGTTAGACTCCGGCTGTATATTTATGAAAGGTAAAGGGCATTCGTTGGCACAAATTGAAGGACAGGGTAAAGTCTGCAAAAATTGAAAAGGTTAGGAACCGTTGCTGCAATTTTTCCTTTCCAATATTATTACTTGATGGGTAAAAATGTCATGTTTGGAACCATGCATTTCCAATTTAAATATATAATAGCAGGTAAGATTGTTTTATTAAGGGTCCCTTGGAAAGAACTTGTCAAACAGAAATGTAGTTTGCAAAAGAATATTGAAAGCAAGATAGTTAAGAAAATGGATTTTAATTCAGGATGTCACGAAGGAAAATAAAGATGTCCAATTTCAGATGGAATGTCAATTCCTTATTTAAGCTAAATAAGAAATCCAATTCAATCACAAACTTAACAACCCTTTCAACTGAATGGGTGGTTTTCTTTTTGCTCGACGGTCATCACATAAACATACCCCATAATGTAATATGCATACAATCACATCAAAGTTTCAGGAAGGCTTAATCTAGCAACTCGATCAATAATTTCTTATATCAGGCTCTCTGTTTTGACCATTTCCATAAGTTCAGAGCCTACATTATCAGGGAACACACAAATTGCATGCGGCAATATGTTTCTAACACATCAGGAGATTTAAGCAAAGGAGATGACAAGAGAAGTCAAGTTTTGATGTGATCTTACTTTTAATTGTATCCAATATTTTAAAAACCAATGTTATCAAACCCAAGACTTATGACTTGAGACGTGCTGTGTCTAGCATTCATTAAGAGCCTTAAACCTTACGCTTTGCATTGTCAAGACACAATCCTTGACTTACTCATGCGCACACCTCAGGGTAAAAGCCTCAGGGAAGCTGAGACATGCACTCCCTTAGTCTTTCTCCTGGGTTATTTTAAGTTACCAGCCTCATCTTTATAGAATGATTTTTCGTAGTGCAAATTGTTTTAAAGAAACTTTTGGGTTTCTCTAAACAATATGAACCCTAAAAATTGAAAAGGAAAAAAAATCAGAGATCACATAAGAAAGAAAAGAACAAGTGAAGAGTCTTTGTGCGCTCTAGCCCTCTACTTCTATAACTGAGGACACTCTGACATTTCTTTTAAATTCAAAGCAAGCAAAATCCTTGAATAATTTTTTCATTTGTTTTAGACTTTTAGTTCTAAATGTCGTTCAATGGTCTTCTTATGTGATCAGTAATTTGCTAATTTATTTTTTTACAATTTTTTCGATCCATTTTATGTTTAAGGTTCGCAGAATCAGCCTTTTATTTTGTTGAATCCTATTATGATTTTTTAAACGGTTTTATTATGAATATAATTTTGTACTTTCTTATTTTAAATATATTACTATCTATGTTGAGGATTACACCTCACATCACGAAAGCAAAAACAGCATCATTAAACATGTTATACACTGGCATGAAGAAGAAGCCAACAAACAGAAATAACAAGAAACGCTAAATCTGTGTGATGACAAGGAAAATGACAAAGAATGAGAACCACATAGAAATGATACGTTCCTCAATTCCATTTTCATAAATTCTTTTGTTCCTCTAGGCGGTAGATATTGTCACATTTAGGAGGGAGAAGACAAAGGCAGGAGAAAAATAATAATGACGTGATGTTTAAGAAACACCTGGACTATGGATGCAGATCCAGTTAACCTTTGAGCTCAACAAAAATTTTCTTAATCCACAAAGACTAATATGATCATAAAGCATAACTCACCCATACGGAGAATATACCAAGCCTTGTTGGTAGCCATATGTAACTGGCTGCTGAAAGCCAAAATTTCCAATATAAGCACCCCTGGCAGCTTGTTGACCTCCAAGGTAAGGCGCTGGTGATCTAAACCGTCCTATGAGCAACAAAATCAGGAAAAACATATAGTTGTAAAAATCCTCTCAAACTTTTACTGAAAAGATCAAAATAAGGAAAGCAATCAATCTTTCACTTTATCACAAAATCCAAGTGGTGACTACCTACCAATTCATAAAATTGTGAAAATGCCACTAAAATGCCCCAGGGCACTTGTTCTAAACTTTGAGCTTCCTTATGCATTAATTTAAGCCCCTGTTTGACATCCTTATAATTTTAAACACATAGTTTTGAATAGTATTTTTTGGAGAATGTGTGGTTAAAAAGTGGGGAAAATTTTTGGATTTACATATAGAATATTTTACCGTGTAAATGTGTAGTTGAAAATGAGTATGAGAATTAAATTAAATTAAAGTAAAGAATGTCAAACAGGGGCTAAGTATTACTATGCTGGGGTTCATAGGGGTGTGCAATACCTCAACTCAAGTCAGTTATCACTTGAGAAATTTGTACCAATGTAGAAATATTGAATTGATTCATAAAAATTACACCCCCAAAAATAAGTAAAACTTTTAATGGCTTTGATCATTGTTTTATTGCATATAGTTGATAATATTTTACCAATATCATTATATATTTATACAATTGGTGTAATTGAAATATAACATTTGTCAAATACCCTATGGGGATGATTTGAAGACATGTATTTTACTTCTCCAAGGAACTATAATTCGATTTACATCATTGTTTATGGTGCAGATTTCCTAAAAAATCAGGAAATGCCTTAATTTTGAGCGTGTATTTAACTACTGATCTACATAATTGGTACAATTTTCCATATTTCTTAGATATTACCATCAGCTTTAAAGATCTGGAATAAGTTTTGGAATATTATTGCAGGATTGATAACATATACATGAACGTGTAATAACAGGATTCTAGGCTAATGTAATCTAAACTGGGAACTGGAGATGATAACTATATGACCCCACTTACAATAGTTCACAGCCACAGCACAAGTACATTTCCAACCCAACATCAGGTGTTTGCACAACTGAAAAACGATTTTCTTAATAGGACAGCTGAATCTTGATCAGGACTAAAGCACCAATAAGGCATATTACTACAGAAGACAAACCTATAAAAGACTACCTGCAAACAAGCACAATATGTGTGGGCAGATGAGGTACATTACCATATGGAAGTGCTGGTCGAGGTCGCCCAAGAGAAGCCAAATTACAATTTGCTCGCCTTCTATCAATAATTGGAGTTGGATCGGCACATGCTCTTCTAGCTGACTCGGGGTCCCAGAAAGTCACCTAAAATCCTCCATACAATCACGATTTCCCAGTGTGCGTAACACATTAATAACAGAATCTCACATTGGCAATGTAAAATATTAAGAATCAGACAAATCCCAAAAATTTTGAGTAGAGATGGAAGCATCAGTAAACAAAGTATATGTTTTCAATTTATTTTTATTTTTTTTCATTGAGAAGCAGTATATGTTAAGCATGAGTGGTGCAAACTTTATACAAATCCAATAATCCAAAAAGCAAATTACACAGAATTCCATAACAAACATTATTCTTCATTGGAATGAGATAACACTCACAAAACCGTATCCTTTGGATCGGCCAGTGTTCTTATCAGTAATGACGACAGCTTCGAGAATCTCCCCAAACTGCTCAAAATATCGCCTCATAGTCTCACTTTGCGTTTCCCAGGCCAGTCCTCCAACAAAAACCTTAGTTAGGGTGGTATCCCCAAATGGAGAATTCATGTATTGGAGCCCTCCCAGACCCGAACCTGAGCTTGGACCCGGGAGAGGAGGGTGCTGTTGATAAGCCATATCACTTAAATTACTCAAATTTAAACAGACTTTTTGTGGGAAATTGATTCTGAAAGAAATAAGGGTTTAATTAATTACAAAAAACAAAACAAGTGATACTAAAGTTCATCCAATGAAGAGAAAATACCATTTTAACAGCAAACCCCTAAAAATAAAAAACCATAGAAAAAGCACAGAGAGAATGAGAAGGACATTATTTTTTAAACAATTTATACATGAAAATTGAGATGAACAGAAGAAATTTTAGTTTGAAATGGATGAGGAGGCATAAAGATCACGAAAATAGAACCTAAAACTAAGAAAAAGGAGATTCAAGAAGAAAAAGAAAATCCTAGAACTGAGGTGGAAAAGGAGTAGCAGTAGGTCAAAACTCAAAACGGGATGTGGGTCTGATCAGTTGTACAAGAGAACATAATAAGAACATGTATGGACTACATGAGGTGGTGAGGAAAAGGAGAATCATGGGCGGAAATTATTGGGTTTTTCACTTTTGATGAATTATTAATCCCTAATTAAAATCCTGTGCAATTATACATATATACATTAAGTTAGTTAATTATGGAATTGGGGGATTTGGATTTGAAATTTGATTTTGGGAGAGGGAGAGGGTGGTTATGATGGAGAAAGATGATCTGGAAAACAGTCATCATTCTTTCTTCTCACAGTGTGAATGAGCAAAAGAAATCGAAGCTTGGGGCAAAAAGCTGGGCAGCCCGAGAGGGCAGCTATGGGTCCCACTCCATTGCTATCTTTTTGTTTTTCATTTCTAAATATTTCACATCTAGCCTCCAATCTATAAAGACTATTACTACTTAGTCCTCGTTCTTAAAAAACATTACATCTTTGGTCTTCCAACCCTTAGCGTAGTTGGCGGATTGATCCTTTTTCAAGATTTTCATCCATAGAGCCATAAAATAACTGCGTGGATGTCACACATCGACATTTCTTAAATGTAAATCAATCACAATTACATCCAAATGAATCGTTTTGTGATTTTTTACCCTAGAGTGATGTTCATGGAGGTAAATAGAGGGAAGGGCAGGTCTGGGACCCATTTAGTTTTAATTTAAAAAATAGTGAATTTTTTTCTTTTTATATGTATTAATTTAGTATATACATTTTTGGACTATGTTACATATACATAAGTGTTGACACATTGATTTGCACCTATATAAGATAACAGATTTTGGTACATTGATTTTGACAACACATTTTTCAATTAACTGTCAGATTTTTTTACATATAAGAGGGTGACATCAAGGTGAATATTTTGTGTGTACTAGTAATTTAATCCAACAATTTTTATCTCCTCTAGCACCATCCCTGGTGATGTTGACATATGCCATTCACATGGTGTGGTGTGTATTTCTCTTTTCCAAAGCCATCTAGGTGAGCTCAACACAAATAGAAACTGTGAAAAAGGACCAAATCTACAAATATGTTAAACATCAGAGACCAGAATTAATTATGTACGAGTTGGGGAATGAATGTGCAATTTTGCATTTTATTTTCCATTTACATTTCGAATATAATGGATAAGAATTTTCTTTATAATAATAATAATAATTATTATTATTATTATTATACGCCAATTCTTGGGTAAAAGAATAATAATAATAATAATAATTTAAAAGCAAAAGAAATACAGAAATGCAAAACAACTATGAAAGAGATTGGTGAACTGACATGTTCCCATTGCAGAGGTCGGACCACGTAGGTAGACCAGCATGCTCACCTATGAAAGTACAATATTTCAAGTGCCTTCTCAATCATGTTTGGTGGAGATTAACCCCGGTCATCATTTAAAAATTAAATTATTTTCTACAATATGATTTCTCCATCACACAATCTTACAATAAAATATTTTACACACAAATTAATAAAATTTCTTTATTTTTTAACCACATATTTTCCAAAAAAAATATTATTCTATAAATCATTATTCTCAAATAAATTCTATCAAACATGCACTATAATCAGATTTTCAGTTCATTTGATAAAAGCTGATAAAATGTGTGGTTGATAAATTGTGGATCTCAGAAAATATATAGTTTAAATTAATTATTGGCTTTGTTTTTTTACCAAACGGGAATATGTAGCCCGATTTGGCTTCCATTTTAATTTTAACGCATTTTTCTCTTTTTTTTCCTTTTCAATCATTCATTTTTCAATAAATCACTATTTCAAAATATATTTTTCCCTAAAATAATTTAAATGGAGCCCAAACAGGGGCGTACATTGCTTCTTCTTTCCAATTCTATCTATCATTTTCATATATCTCAATGAATCAATTTCAAGAACCAAGAATCATTCAAAACTCGATCGTTTTTAATTTTGATTTCTGTTTTTCTATAATCAAATCAAAACCTTCTATTCAAATTAAAATGTCCATCCCTAGAAGAAAATGAAACTAAAAAGATAGTATGGTATAACAGCTATATCATATAACATATAGATGAAGAGGAAGTTCCTTGGAGAGATCACTTTCAGATGAAGAAGATAAAATGTATCAATTACTTTATATTGTGTGTATAATGTCTTAATTTTTTAAATTCTATTGTCAATTATTCCAAAGATATTGTTTTGTCTTCAAAATTCTTGCAAAAGTCTCCATCTTCCTTTTCCATGAATTTTGAACCATTTAAGCATTTTCGGCAAACTCGACAGAGTTGATGATTCTTGTTCATAGACAACCTATTTTTCCTCATCAACTGATTATAAATTATATATCACCAGGAATTTTGTCAACTTTGCTTAGAGAACGTTTTGATATAACGGCACAACACATTGTACATGACTGAATAGGTGACCAACTAAGCTCATATTTGACAATCATTAAAATGATTTTTTTTTTTTTTTTGGAAATGAATTTTGAAATAATGAGCTTTTGGATAATGTGTAGTTAAAAAGTATGAGAAGTTTTGAGTTTTACGTGTAAAATATTTTATTGTGAGAAAGTGTGGTTGGAAATAAATTTGAGAAAAGAGAGAGTTTTGTTTTAATAGTTGTCAAACAAGTGCGAAATGTTATAAATGATAAAAATATTGAATAAATATTCATTTAAATGTTGAGTTAAATTTACCGATTTATATATATTTGTTTAGCCCCTATTTGGTATAGGTTTTATTTAGAATAAACTTTGTGAAAATAATTATTCGGAAAATGTGTGGTTAAAAAGTGAGAAAATGTTGTGAATCCATGTAAAATTATTTTATCGAAAGAATATGTGTTAAAAAAAATAGTTTCAATAGAAATAAATATTAAAAAATGAGGACCAATCAAGAATTTAATATGTTGCTCTCGAATTTTCCTTCTTTCTCTCTTTTCAAAAGCTCTATAACTTTGGCGAATGACTAACGTAGAAATTCGAAAACCACATCTATTGACGAAATCATTTATAAATTAATATTCTTAGAGAGAAAAATAAGTTAATTATTTTAAAAAAAAATTACATATTAGAAAAAAAGATTAATTAAAATTGAATTACCATATAGTTTAATTAAGAGATCAAAAGTAGACACTCATTCATGTTGTCATAAGACAATTTTTGTTCAAGTTTTATTCATTGTTGGAGTACTAAAATGCCAAAAAAAAGCTGGAGACTAAAGTGTTAATGTCACCAAAGTTGAAGCCCCCGATTGCAATTTTCACATTATAGAACTAGTTTAGCACCAATCAAATGAGCTTAGTTTTGCTTATTCTCTTGATGATTCTACAGTGACCATTTTGTTATCCCTATGGACCATATTACTTTAAAAAGTGGAACAATGATAGGAAACGTAGAATCACAATATATATACAATACATGCATGTTTCCAATAAGTAATTTATCACTCAAAATCACACAATTCTCAACAATTATTTCTTAACTAAAATGTAATTAAGATATGATTTTGGGACTTAATGGCAAATTTGTGACGAAGGACCACTAAATTAGAAAAACTCACGGTGTACATTAAGCCCCTATAAATGTATATATTTATTTATTTTTATTTTTTTTTAAAATCAGTTTTTTTATAAATTTTAATAATGTATAGTTAAAAAGTTTATAAAAGTTATGAATTACATAAAATGTATGATTAAAAAATAATTTTGAGAAATAATGAATTTTAGGAAATGAGAACCAAATATTGACTAAGTGTAGAAGTCGAACACAAAGAGAATGATAGAGAAGAGAAAGCAATCACAGGAAGAAAAGATAGAAAGACGTAATTTTAGGGCGGAGAGAGAAAGGGAGGCAGAAGAAGAAGAAGAAGAAAAAGAAGAGACCAGAGAACTTAAGGAGAATAATATGGTATAAATGAATTAGAAAAACCTAAGTCCTTATTAATATTATTAATTTGATTAAGGTCGGTAATAATTACTCCTTGTCCTAATTATAAAAACCAAAAAAAGATTAGGCAAGTTGCTAAAATAATGGCAGCGCCCATTTTTGCTTAGTTTGTCAACTTATAAAGACTTGTTAAGAATCTTTTCTTTTTCACATTAATCCAATATTAAGACCCCTTAATCCTATGTTCTACCAATAGGATTTCGCCGCAGTTGTCTTAATCACGATATTTGTACCATTGTAGATTAAGTACCTCTCAATTAAAATGGATGTGCTACATGTACATCACAGCTTATATATTGATTTATATATATGATGTGATTAGATATGATTGAATCAAAATTTCTTCAATCAAATTAAAAAAAATGTTTTCACTTTCTTTTTGACATCTCATATATCTACAAAACTTTCGTAACTCCTTATTTACAAGTAGAATTATTCCAATTAAAAACACTCAAATACACTATCGTGTCTAGCAATTATCACATGCACACGAGTATTCGATGTTTCCATGTCTTCTTCTAATCATACGAGTACACTTTACTTTCGACAACTTCAAGTGTTTTTCCACGGCAGTCTAATTGAATTTCTTTCTTTTTTTTTTTTGTCTCGCCATGTTGAAGTTGTTAGTGAATTGTAGATCATGAAATTAAATATCGAGTATTTGTTTTTTTGTGAAAGATTTAAAGCCACCATTATAGTACATCAAAACTATGGGATTATAATTCACTCTAATAATAAATTCAAATTGAATAATATTTTACTCTTGACAATTTTATATTCTTTTTAATGATAAAAGTATTGTAATAACATGGTAGTGTTCTTAAATACTTTGTAACATTACATAAATTTCCCATCAATATATTTTATTCTCGAAAATTCTGAAAAAAACCCCACACTAATTCTTCTAAGAGAAAATTAACCGGACTATGTACTTCCCACGAGCAAACTCGCACACAAGGACCATGGATATTGATCCACTCAATTTTTTATTTTTATTTTTTTTGTCGAGACAGAACATTAAGAAGACCGCGTATTTTTACAACTAGACATGCTCAAAATGTAAAAGAACGCGTGTGCTAAAAAGTTACTATTGGATTTAATATGATGTTATTGCGCCATTAAATACTTTTTATGTTGGTAAACCTTGAATGTATGAACTATTCCATGGCAATGATGCAATCTACATGCAAATATATCTACTCGCGCAGTAGTTAGTAGTCGCACACGGGGAGAGTTTAGACTTTTTAATTGATTTTCAGTCCTTCAATTATATCATTAGTCAATTAAAGCCATTAGTAACTTAGCATGCTGGTTCTTTCTTTTGTGGAGTTTAGGTCTTCTTTTCATTTTGTTAAAAGACACGGACTGTACACTTTGGCTGTTTTTCCCCCCAACATTTTTGACATTCAAAAAACTATTTGGTGGAGAAATGAAGGAAAAGAAGTCAAGGTTTATCACTGTCAAGTCCTGTGTGTGAATATGATTTGAGTTTGAAAGGGAAATGTGGTAATGTAGAGTAAAACATCCGGCACCATGAAAGAAAAAGGTGCTGTTGTTCACCGGAACTGCACAAGAGATTTGTCGATGAACTCAACACAAGTACACAACGACTAGTGCGAATACGCCAGCCCTCTTTGTTCTATGTTAAATTGTTCTCGCTTGGGTAGTGAATTTGTTGATTACTTGATGAATTGTTTGAGCTATTCAAATGCACCCTTTATTTGGTATAAGAGTTCGATTGGACAATTATCCGTATATTAAAAGTAACAATATGTGAGTAGGACGCACAATTATATCAACAATTCTTTGTTAATAGAGATGAAACGAATATGTAATCATATGGAAGTATTAACATATCATATCTATTTGCTAAGATGAACAAGGATTCCGATGATAAATTTTTCGCCGGTGTTACGCGTGACAGCTAAAATCGTGTTGATTCGAATGAGGGTTACAATTGTGTAGCCATTTTCGACAACGGGCAAACGGCCGTAATTTCAGAAGCTTTGTCCTCTTGCGTGCCTTAGCCATTCTCCTTCAAATGGCACATTTGGCTATGTTATGCTAAATTACAAAGAGGGCTGATTAATTTTTGGCTAAAGTCAATAAATAACGCACCATCGTCATTAAAAATCTAGATTACAATCCATGTTGCCAACAACATATCATTTATTTTTCTCAATTGAATATCATAATGTAGTACAATTGCACATGCAAATCACGTGTCACCACTTAAAATTGGCCTTCCATGCATCTTACTTTTACCAAATTCATTATCTGGTTACTTNCACCATCGTCATTAAAAATCTAGATTACAATCCATGTTGCCAACAACATATCATTTATTTTTCTCAATTGAATATCATAATGTAGTACAATTGCACATGCAAATCACGTGTCACCACTTAAAATTGGCCTTCCATGCATCTTACTTTTACCAAATTCATTATCTGGTTACTTGGTCAATATGAACATATTTGTTATAACTTTTAGTTATAAGAGGGGGTCATTATGAAACTAATACAGGGCTGGACCTGAGGAGAGGCCCAAGAGGCCTCTGCCTTAGGCCCAGCATTTTAGAGGCCCAATTTTTTTCCTTTTCCTTTTTTTTTTATTTAATAAAACCCATTATCCTTTCAAAACCTCGAGAGACAGACCAAAATCTTGAGAAATCAACGGGCCAACGGTAAAATCTAGACGGAAGAACGGCGGTGGAGTTTGTAGTTGATGCGGTGGCCCGTAGCCGTCATCACTGATTCACCATCAACAATCCACCTCACAATTTCTTCGCACTGTTTTGGGTATGTATATTCCATGGGTATTTGTGATGGGTTGTGGTGCTCTTGCCTGATAGAGAGAAGGGATGGGAATGAAGAATATGATCCTAATTCCCTAGCAAAAAAGATTTTTTAAAAGTTTGTTTTAGTGAGGTTTTTTGGCAAGTACTCACTTTATGCGTCTCAAACAGTAGCCATTAATATCAAATAGGGTGGGGGTCCTAGGGGATCTGTCTCTTGTTATTCTAGATTAGTTTCAAAATTTTAGGCAAGGATATACACCTCGTTTTACATTTGACTTGAAGAAGCGTATGTACAGGAGTGACTTTTTCTTCCTTTCTTGTGCTTTCCTGCACATATGCTACTAGTATTTCAGTTTTTTACTCTCTCTTGACGTTATTCTGGGATTTTGGGGTGTTATTGTTGTTGGCTGATTTCTTCTTGTTGTTTCCATTTTCCAAAAGCTGATGCTATGCTTTGTTCTTCATCTTCCTCTTTCTTCACTGGTTTTGAATCTTTTGAAGGCATTTTCCCAACTTTTAATCAAATGTTCGAATGTAATTTGGAGGAAAAAGAATGGATTATTTTGATGGCAAAGCTCATATATATTCTTGATGTATGCATGTATGTGTAATAATAGATTTATTCACAGATTTTCTTTTGTTTTTTGAGATGCATGTTTGTTTACTTGTAATCATGCTGAAGGATAGTTCATGGATTTCTTTCACTTTAAAGGACTATGGTTGTCTTTATTTTATGTTAGGCTTTTTTGGGGTTGTCATATTTTGTTTTCTGTTAGATCTTTTGGTGTTAGTTGCAACTGTGCAACTTAGACTATATCTGGAAATTTTAAATTTTTGCACAACAAAGATGGAAATTTTATGACAACATGTATTTACTAGTGTAAAAAATGCTTCTCTCTTTTCTTGTGAGAGTA
>CAIGRP010126407.1:0-19393 GCA_903798385.1 Fraxinus cuspidata | reverse complement strand
CAACCGAATTCTTGCATTTTTGTTGCATAAATTCTGGTTGTCTTCACTTTGCATACTGAGTTTCGTAAACCAAGTTCTGGTTCGCCGTTTCTTGTATGTTTTAGTGCTACTCACACAACAAGATAGTCGTTGTATCTTGGGAGTTGATTGCCTTAAATCGTAGGCATCGTTGCGGGGCAAATTCAACTTTAAGGACAAAGTGTTCAACACTTGCCTCGACTTTGATATTATTGCTGCTATAGTGCACATTTTTGAGGATTCATTTGGAGTCCATTTCCTACCATTACTCTGCCGACATTTCTACAGAATTTTAAAGATAATTTCAAGAATTTCCCGACGTTGTTTGTCACTCCATACACGAAATTTTCCAACACTTTTTTCCCCTTTTAATTCATGAACAAAGAGCTACTATGAAGTGTCATCAACTCCTTTTTAATTTTTACTTTCTTTAATTACTTCATGTCATCAAGCAAATCTTGGCTTCCTGATAGGTGAGTTTTATACACTTATTTATGGCACAAAATATGGACAATTTTTGGTAAATATATTGAAATATGGCTTAATTCTATATAAATTATGTTTTGTAGGATAACATTGATGAACACGGTAGAATTTAGGAAAAAGAAGCGAAAAAAGACTAAAATTGAAGAAAATCAAAGTTCGGGGGACCAAAGTGCAAATAGACAATTACCCAGACGAAGAAACGAAGATGTGAAAAAGTAAAAAACCAATTTAATGAAGACATGAAGTGTTGGAGGAAGAAGAAACGAGAAAAGAGATTATGAAACGAGAAAACGGAAACACAAAGAATGAAAGTTTTCTTTAACTATGTTATAGCATAGTTCTTTTAGTCATGCTGTCGCATGGTGTGATGCAGGGATTTTTGGAGCTGAAAATGGTTGAACTATGATATAGCATTGAAATGTACTATGCAATAGCAAAGTGTATTTTCGGAGAAAAAATTCTGGTTTCCTTATATGATTCTAACTCTTATGAAAACAAATATTTGAACTTTTTTAAAGACCTAGGGCCATCCAGAAGTGGTTACCACGTATTACAACACATTCTAAGAGATTTTGGGAGCATAGAAGGAGGCAATAAATACTAAGATCGATTTCAAGACTCGAATATTCAATTTAAACTTTATTTTGGTGATGTCAATTCTTCAATATTTCTTTTGCTTTTTTTTTTTTTCATAACATGTTGGCTAGTTTTTTTTGTGCTAGGAGAACGATGAACTTTGTAATATGAATTTTAAATCTTTAGTTTTACATACTTGACATTGATAACATGTTTTTGGATATTGAATGATTTATATTATTTTCTTTTCTTCACAATTATTGTGCACGATAGTTGTGTGAATGTGGTAGGCTATTTTATGCAATCGAAAGAAGGAAAATATGTTCAACATATATAAATTATCATGTGGTTTGATAGGGATAAAAATATACAGTTATACTCAAAGTAAATATTTAAATGTTCATAAAAATTCATACATTCTTGTATGTTCGCATCTGTCATAGAAATATAGTAGGATCATGTATGAGAGTAGGTTTAACATTACTTGTTTGCTATTCATTAAAAAAAATAGGAACATTGATTCATCAAAATTCTATTGTGTTGTCAAAATGTTTAACTAAGATTAAAAAATGATTGTTGCATGAGAATTTGGGATCTTAGTGCGTTTGCTATTCATTAAACACATCAATTTGCATTTAGTATAATTTGCATTCAGTTTAGTTAATTTACTCATAATTGCATAAGTAGATTAATTTATTCATTATTTGGTCACAAACAACACATTATATTATTTTTGTTTCGGTTAAAGTTTCGATAATTAAAATTGAACTAATCAATCTCTATATTGAACTCAAAATTCACTTTATTACTTATTAACGAACTTTACACTTGCTGTGGTTTTAATTCGAAATATATATTTTCGTGAACACTACCCGTGTCTAGAATTAGCTGTGCCCCTATCATTAGAAAAGTTTTTGAAGCTGGAACCCTGAATTATAACTATCGATCGATCATGGTATATATCTAGGTATGCATAAATTGATTGTGTGGAACTTTACTCGCAAAATGAATTTCCTAATGGGAACCTGATTTCCGGCACAAACAACAAATGCAAGAAATAGGACGGTGCGTTTAGCCAACGGAATTGGACATGGTAACATTTTTCTTATATGATCTCATCTAATAATGTTGGAAAGACAAAATGGATAAGTAGTGAGTAAAAAATGGGTTGTTCTCAGTTTCGCTCCCGCTATCCATGAATTATTCCATCCATGTTTTTTGCTCTGTGTGTCAATAATTTAGAATTGACTTCTCCCATTACTACAGGATCATCATCATGTCTACCAATGGAACATTTTGATTATGAAAAAGTTAATGAAAATCTAAATGGATCATGTAAGATTTTTAATTTTACTCCTATCAGTAGACCTCATTTCCCAACTATTTTAATTTAGTAAAAACAACAGTTCTAAAATTAAGGAAACTGAAAGATATATCTAGCTTTCTGAAATTGGAAGAGCTTAATCCTAAGTTTTATGTTGTTTAATACAATACATGTTGACCTTGTTTTTGGTAGAGGCGACATGGCCAACAGGTCTCGGGTCCTCTCTCGCCCATGTAAGCCTTTATCCTACACACTTAGATAAACCGTGAGTCACACGTGGCCAGGTCACTCGGTCGATGTATGAAAGAAGGGGGAGGTGGCCGTGCACACTCTGATGGTCAAGTCAGTCAATGTATGAATGAAGGGAGTATGGGACGTGCTTAAGACATGAGCCACTAGGTATTCAAGGGGTCGAATCTGGGAGGGTCAGCCTCAACACGCACCTCGACTGAGGCGTCCGTCAACTCAACTGCCATGTGCCTCCGCTCATTTGGCCTCAGTTTAGGTGTTCCATCGCCTCAGGATGACGTGGAGTGTGGGCCTTGGGGACTTTGTTTAGTGGATCGCCACGTGGCTGACATTTAGGCGCCTATTTAGAAGAGATGTAACAATACATTTCAATGAAATTTCTAATTGGGTATCAGCAGTCTTGTGTATGATGCAGGTCTTCAAAATAGATGGAAAATCATGTATCATAACAGAAAAATTATATGCATATGCTGGGAGTATCTTGTTACTGCTACGCAAGGACAATTTTGTGAAATAAAATTAATACTGACTGGATGCCTAAACAGTGAACACATAAATGGATACATCATAAATCATTGATAACTAGATTTGCAAACCCAAAGATTATCTTGACATTGCAAATGCAAATTTTTACGAAAAAAATGAAAAGAAAATGGAATTTAAAATATAATCTGCAAAGTTCACCTTGAGCTAGATATTTTTCACAGCAACTGTCACCTTCAATCAGTTATACTCCACCCTAGCGTACTTTGGAGGAAAACCGGGCGGAGAAGGAGGAAGTTCTTCATCCTTGGATTGAATTATAATAAACCCTTCTTCTCTTGCACCTGAACCAACATTAGTCCTACCACTTCTGGAAAACCTTAATTTATCACACCATGTCAAGTATTGGGTGGTGCCATCAGACTCAAAAACTCGCAATGGAATATTCAGTATTGCTTCCCCAATTATCATGGTATACTTACTCCAAGAAATCTCATATTTTCCATTCTCTCACGTTACACAACATGGAGGATCTTGATCCATGCCAAATTGCATGTACACACGATGTGAGACATATTGCTCAATGCAATTAAATTCCAGGTTTACAAGTTCGCTCTGTCTTAGACATCGCACAAGCTCCTCAAGTTCATCATCTGAACCAGATTGAATTAATTCCCAGTAATATTCTTCCTTTTAAACCATGTGAAGGAAGAAGTTGTTTGCAGCCCTCATGTAAGGGTGCCAAATATAATCTTCTTGAACGCCATCTAGTTTCAATAACACTTTAATTTCTTTACTCCCACTTCGTTTACGCCATGTCATTGAGCCAATCTTTGCCCACCATATCCAATCGAATTGGGCTTGGGACATACTGTTGGAATCTCTCCCAAACCCAAGCCTGCGCCAGTTGGAAACGGGCTGTAACCTTAACTTCAACAGCTTTCTTCTGTCCATGTCTAGTTCTACATTTTTCTGAAGTAACAATGATGCCTTTTACTGTACTCAAAATTTCCGCAAATGTCAGCAAGAATAGCCAATGCAAGTGCAAGTTTTGTACTTTAAGCTAATCTGACTGCAATGGGCAGAGCAGCTTTGCTTATAGTGCCGCGTCCATATAGAAAAACAAAGAGTGATTGCCAATAATTAAAGCTTCTATTTGCCTATAGGGTTGTGTCCATATTGGCTGTCATAGTTCTTTTTTCCATATGGATGTGACAAAATGAACAAAGCTGCTATTCCCATTGTAATCAGTTTAGCTATAGGTACAAAACTTGCACTTTCTCCAGCAATTATTTCTGACATTTATAGAATTGTGAGTACATTGAAAGGCGCCCGTGTTACTTAAGAAAAATGTAAAACTAGACAAGGACAAAAGAAAGTTGTTGAAGTTAAGGTTACAGCTCCATTCCAACTGGTGCAGGCTTGGGTTTGGGAGAGATTTCCTACAATGGGTTCCATGACCAATTTGATTGGGTTTGGCGGGCCAAGATTGGCTCAATGGCATATTATAAAGGTAGTGGGAGCGAAGAAACTAAAGTGTTATTGGCACTAGATAGAGCTAAAGAAGATTTTATTTGGCGCCCTTACATGAGGGCTGCAAACGACTTCTTACCTCAAATGGTTTACAAGGAAAATTATTATTGGGAATTACTTAAATCTAGTTCAAGTGATGAATTTGAGTGGCTTGTGCAATGTTTGAGACCTAGCGAGCTTGTTAGTCTAGAAGTTGACTGCATTGAGCAATATCTCCCACGTTGTGTGGCCATGCAATTTGGCATAGATCAAGATCTTCCAGGTCCTGTAATGCAAGATCCCTTGGAGTAATTATACCAATGCAATTGGGGATCCCATATTGTACATACCAGACAACTTTTTGAATCAAATGCCACCACTATACTTGGCATTGTGGGATAACTTATGGCACGTTCTCTTTACCATTTTCAAGTCGTTTTCTGTTTTCGATTTTTCAAAACAGCGAAAACACATTCACTTTTTCATTTTCGAAAACGCGTTTTTTAAAACAAACTAAAAATTTATGAAGGAAACACAAAACGACAAATTTGTCGTTTTGAGTATTTTCAGTTATAATCAAGTCAAAATTTTCAAAACGCATTTTTGGTATTTTCAAAACAATTTTTCAAAATGTCAAAAAGAACACATTTTCAACAATCTCAAAATGGACACTTAAAACACAAAACACAAAATGAATTCAAAACTCAAAAAATACAAAACAGAAACACTCAAAACGCGTTTTTGAAAACAAATTAAAAATTTATAAATCAAGTCAAAATTTTCAAAACGCGTTTTTGGTGTTTTCAAAACAATTTTTCAAAATGTCAAAAAGAACACATTTTCAACAATCTCAAAATGGACACTTAAAACACAAAACACAAAATGAATTCAAAACTCAAAAAATACAAAACAGAAACACAAAGAGAACATCCCCTTAAGTTTTCGAGAAGTGGAAGGCCTAAGGTTGGTTCCAATCCAGGAGAAGAAGGCTTTGTCAAAATTCAGTCCGAAGATGTATAACTTTCTCCTCCTCTGCCCGATTTTCCTCCCAAGCGCATGAAAGGTTACAGCTGCTACGAAAAATATCTAGCTCAAGCTTCTACGTTGTATTTATCCACTTAACATATGTGATGTAATTTACAAATATGCTTTCCATGTCGCAAATTTGTTAACTAGAGGCACCATTTTAACATCCATACATGCATTCCTTGCTAGCATATACAGGGATTTGGGATCATTGGAAGAGTCTCTTGATGTTGCAAGGAAATAAAAATATTTGTGGAGTTGATCTTTTGGCCTCATTACAACTAATTCAGGTCTGGGCTCATAGAGATTTCCAACTTTACAGCCAAAGCCTAGGTCTATTAGTCGTAGCTAGCCAAGACTATCAATGGCATGAATTCAAGAAATACAATGGGAATGTTTTTTCTGTTAAGAGTCCTGTGAAACGAAGAAATATCTCCGTCCCTGCCTCAAAGCATATTTCCTTGTGCACGAATTTTAGTTCTTCAACGATATTTCTCCTTCATGTCATGCCAAAGAAACAATCTCGATTGTACGGTTAATGGACCTAAGCTTGGATAGCAAGGTTGAAATCTCTCTCAAGAGCATACCTAAACAAGTTTGCTGCATTTAATTGAACCTATCACTTAGCGTTACATAGGTTGCTGATACTAAATAACATTATTCTTTTTATTATCCTTATCATGAAAAGTCATCATGAATTAACTCAAACTAATGTAACTAAAATTAATGTATCTGATGCATATAATTTATTTTTAACAAGCTAGATAACAAGGTTTAACGTTTTTATTGTTGTTAATTATTTTCCTAAGGATTTATTAGTTATAAATAAAAGGTTTGCCTTTAATTTTTTCTTCAAGAGTTTCTGGAATTGTTCATTAGTTAAAAAAAGAATATAGTAATCAACTTTTTTATGTAGGATTTTGATTTTAATATTAGCTGATATTTTTTCTTAATTCGATTCAACAAATTATTAAAACATTTGTAGGAGCCACAATTATTAATACGTATTATTCACTTATTTGATAGGATCCACGCCTTGTAAACAGTTAAAAACATTACCAACAATGAAACAATTCGGATGGGGTGGGATTTTCCAATTAGTGGGGGAAACGGGGCAGGGACAAAGGAACATGATTTTGCCCTAAACTCTTATTTTTATTTTATTCTAATTTTATGTTTATAAATTTAAATCCTATTTGAAAAATAAATAAAAATATAAAACATAAAATTAATAAGTATAAAAAATAAGTATATGGGGGCATCGATGCAGGGAAGGGGAAAATGGTTCGTTACCGAACCAGCTCCAACTAGTTTGTTTTATTTTATTTTATGTTTAAAAAATCATCGTACTCAACAAATATAAATATAAACATAAATAAAATGAACACTATATATGTAAACGATGACAACAAAAACAACGATAGAAAATTTATCTGAATTGATGAGAAAATCCAAAAATTCTCGTATACATATTTTTTTCTTGTTCGCTCGATGGCTTACAATAAGCCTATTTCCAATGTATCAACATGCCTGATTTTCCATATAATGACAGATGTGAAAAGAAGTTGGCCATGGGTTGAAGGAGAAAAAAGAATTAGGTTTTGAGGTGATTCTAAATAAATGAAATACCTCGCTTTTATTGATCAGCGTAAGACACATGGCGTAACACTCTTTTAACTTTCGAAGGTTCTCGAATGCTCACAAACATGTCACGAGCTACTTTCAAATCTAACACGATTATTCCAATTAGTAGGAGTAGACACAAATAGTAATTAGCACGACTTTGAAACCACAAGGTGAATTATCAGATTTCAAAAACTATGAGTGGATAATTATTAATAATTTTTAAATGCGCAAAGTAACTAGCAATTTGACCTCTACCAGAAATTGGTATGTGCCTTGAAGAATTCTTGACATCACATCATATACCACAGATAGAAACCTTATTCCAATCAATCGAATGTTGATTAATACGTAAATGATTGAACACTACTTGCAAACGGTTCTTCTACTCCGAAATGAAATGTTCCAAGTTTCTGGAAATTCTTCCACCCATTGCCATCTTCATTATGTTGTTGCTAGCAAAACCAAAAAGGGAATGCAAATGATTGTTCTGTTATCATCCCTAATCTTGATATAAGAATAAAGTTTGAATTGAAATTTGTTGAAGTTGTTACTTACAAACAATATTATTATTATTTTTTTAATTTGTAGTACTTCAAATGATTAATCACTGCTTATAACAAAGAAGAATAACTAAGCAAGACAAGTATAGGGTGTGTTTGATGGATATTATTGAGAAAATAATGTATTTTAAATAGTGATATGAAGTGAAATATATGGTTAAAAAGTAAGGAAAAATTATTGATGTGATGTAAAATATTATTTTATTGAAAATTTTGTGGTTTAAAATGAGTTTTGAAAAAAATGTATTTTGAAAGAATATGTACGAAACAGGGGCATAATATTTTGAAACAAAATTTTCAGTATTTTGAACAATTTAAGTTAAGCTCACGATGATTGAGTTATTTCCATGGTCGACTATACTTCAAATTAAGCACACGTTTGTCTTTCTTTAAAACAAAACTATTTAATTCTTATACTCATTTTCAACACACATTCACACAATAATATATTTTATACGTAAATCTAAAAAAAATCATACTTTTTAGCCGCGCATTATCTAAAAAATCACTATTCAAAACATTATTTTTTTTTTCAAAATAAGGACCGTCAAAGAGGGGATAATTTTCCATTTCAATATGTTGGGGTCAAATTCAACAATAATGGCTTGATATTTGTAGGAGATACTGTAAAACAGAACGTGGTGAAATTTTAACATTTAGAAGTAGATGATAAGGTGATTCTATTTTTATTCTCAAGATGGCTATAATAATAACAATTCTAGGACAATTTCAATGGAAGTATGAATAACATGCCTAAAGTAAAGCTCACACGTTTTTAAGAGAAAAGAGGTTAGAGTAATTCTTTATCAAAGTTAGTAGTTGTTCCCCTCAATATTCATAGATAAGGGTGTTAATCTAAAAAACCTGCTTTGTGAACCTTATTGAATTCCTTGCGAGGTATAACAGTACACGAGGAGAATGAAGGCATAAGACGTTCATATAAAATAAATGTGAACCTCTTCCATTCAGGCTGATTATATGCTGTCAAGACGTACGTAAAACATGACATTCTTAACCGAATCGATTACCAAGCGGCCACTAAGGAGCCATCATCTGTTATCCTCCCAAAATCATCAAATTACCCCCGAAAACTTAGAAGAAATCTATAAATACTCCCTCATTTGAAGAGAAACACATGTAATTCAAATATCTATATTCCAAATAACAATTTCATCTCTTGCTCCTATTTGAGCATCAAAACTAATGAGATATGGAGGTGAAAGTCCTAGCTAGGTGAGCGAATTTTTTGATCTGATTTTTATCATACACAAATTGACGTTGTCTATAGAAAGCTTGATCAAAGTAAACCACGAAATTCTATTATAGCTAAAAAATCCTTAGCATCTGGTAAAAATAAATTCTACAGAAGAAAATTCAAAAGGAAAATTATTACCAAATGTTGAAATCAAATAACACAATAACGATGAGCTTATGGAAAGTGTTGCTAATTCGAAACGACAGTGGGAAGAGACGCCAGCAAAACTGCAAGCTAACATTTCTCCTGCTCAACTTCGTCACTTAAGGAAGAAGGCATCTATTGTTAAAACAATCCAGGAAATGGATTAAAGCCTAAAAGTTTTAACGGAAGAGAATGCGTCTTTGTATGCAAATTTCGAGAATTCGGGATGAAATTAGCAGGGTGATTTCGATAGAAATGGAGAAAAGCATGCTGCTAGCTCTCTTCGCAAAAAGAGCATCAACTCGTAGATTTTGAGAACTGGTGATAGTATGATAGAAAAGAAGAGAAAAGAAAAGAAAAGACGGGTATGAGGATAAATCCGCTCTAGGAAAGTCTATGAATATATTAAGCTCTCACGATAGGAATGCAACTCAGTACTATCATCAGTGAGGTCGAAAAGCTAAAAACTATAACGACACTTCATACAACACTCTTCCTACGAAAGAGTATGAAAATTAGTCGGCTAGGTCATATGGGATAGATGATGATGATGATTGTGTACCGTTTTCCAAGGAGATAAAAAAGGTGCCAATCTTAGATAATTTTATTCTTCCTTTGATAAAGAAGTACAATGAAAAAAGATCTTATGTATCATCTATTCGAGTATATGACATAGATGAAACTCAAAAGGCAGACCCTTCACTGAATTGTTAAGGTTTCCATTTAACACTAGATTGGCCAGCTAAGAGGTGGTATAGCAAATTGCCATTAGGATTGATTAGAAGTTGGTCATAGCTAAAGCAAGCATTCTTTGGAGCATTCTCTGGAAGTAGAATGGGGTAAGCTCCAGCCACACGATTGAATGACATGCTGTAGGAAGAAGGCGAGTCTCTTAGAAGCTATTTTACACGGTTCAGTGCTGAATTAATAGCTTGTGAGACTATATTAGATGAAAAGGCTAGAAACGCTTTATAGAATCCAACCTCCTATCATCAATTGGTGAACCCGATCCAGAGCGAGATCCAAACAAATGACACTATCACCAATTGAAAGAAGGTAGAACAAGTTCACACAGAAAAGCTCAAATGTAAAACATTCGCACATTCTTTTAAATTGCCAAAACGGTAGTATTCACATTTTGTAGAACTCAAAGATATGGTACATGCAATATATTTAGTCATTGAACCAGCCACATGTGAAGAACATCCTTCCCTAGGATTTAAAAGGCGAAGTTTTACAAGATTCATCGCTCTAGAGATTATGATACAGAGGAATGTTATGAGGTATTAAAGATGATTAAGTTGTGAGGTCAACAAGGAGGTTCACAGGGAATGACTGGAGGTAGAAGGCCACTTTATCCAACTAGGAGACGAGTTCGCGAAAGTAAACTAAGGCAGGTCAAGCCAAATCAAGCACCAGCAAATGCCTCTGACTCTCAACCCCAATAAGAAAAATCAATACCATAATCCGAGGCCCTTATATATGTCGGGAAACGATGAGTGAACAAAGGAGCTATGCTTGCGCTGCCAAAAAGCCTATACAGGAAATATTCTGGACGTAATCCTAAATTTGCATCACTTCCAATTACTTTTAATAGTAATGATGAGCAAGAAGTCATATATCTCCACTATGATGCATTAGAAATACAGGTTGTAGTAGTTCGTAACATCCTTAATAGCATATGGTGGATAATGGAAGCTTTGTTAATATTTTATTTTGAAGTGTTTTTTACCAAATGTAGGTTGATGGTCCTTGAATACTCACGGCTGAATCCATATATAGTTTATAGGGATAGTTTGATCCCAAGAGGACAAACTACATTGACAATTGAGCTTGACGAATGGCCAATAAGGACACATGGACTTCCAAGTTATAGATAGCAAATATGCTTATAACGGGATCCTGGGACGATTCGTTCTAAAGAAATTGAAAGCAGTAACATCTATATACCACTTGTGCTTGAAATTTGGAACTCTATAAGGGATAGCCGTATCAATAGAAATCGAGCAGTCGCGCTAAAATGTTATTTCAACACTTAAAAAAAATAGCTCCAAAATCCCTAATAGGTAATACCATATTTTTGGTGACTAATTTTTACCCCAAAGGATATTATTATAAAAAGGACAATGTCATGTTTGGGTACACTTAAATATCAAGACATACAGTAATAATGTGTGAAGTACTTATGTAGAGAAAAAGCCATGGCATGGGATAGGATAGTAATTCACATCCCTTTATGTTACGATGATTTAATTAAATGTCATTTGGAAAAGCTTCTTTGTCGAAATGTGAAGTCAACATAAGAACACTATCACCGCTTTTTCGTTATTTCCTCCATCTATGCTACCAACACTGTTACTGCGTCCACATTATGTATATCTGGTGGTGGATGTTGAATCGGATCCTGAATTTGATTTTGATTATTAGCCATTGTTCTTACTTCTTTTTGTTATCCTATACGCTATCTGAATGCTCTTTCAATCTCGAGGTCTAATGGAGCTAGATCGATGTCGTCAAAATCTTGCATAAGCTAGTAAATGTCTAGGAAGAGTGAAACACGAGAAGATTAAATATCTCAATTAAAGCCTAAAAAGAACAAAAGCAAAAATAAAAAATTGAACTTAATATAAATTATTAAAATTAAATTAAATATGTTATTCCCTGGCAACGATGCCAAAAAATTGTTCGCGTGAAACCCGGTAGCGTACATGATTGTTGTACAAGTAATAAGATTTGTGAGTTAAGAATATCGTTCCCACGAGGAATAAGGTTTAATTCGTAGTTCAATAGCTACTATTAAATTCGAACTGTGATGATATTAAAATAGTTATTATTACTAATTATACTTTAAGAAAGCGACAAAAAGTGTTAAATCTAATGTAAATACTTGTATTGGATTCATGTATCGTCCTATTTTCATCTATTTCAATTTTCAGTAATTAATCTATTCAATTCATGCATATTTTACAACCAATAAAACTAATGTGTTAAATTGCATGTGTGCTCTTTCCCAAAATACACCAACATATGACTAACACGAGATGATTATATTCCTAGTCCAAATTCATACGAAAGTCATGCATTTATTTTAGATTATCAATAAAATTGCATGTGTGAAAGATATTATTTCAAATTCTAACTACACATTGAATTTACTGCGTTCTAGACTTATTGTGAATATTCAGATACTACAACAAGCAACTAACTATTCAATTGATAGCCAAACATCCAAATAATGCAACAAGTATGTAAAATCAATCAAACAACACAAGAATTTCCTAAATTAACATCTTGAAATGATATAAATGAAAATAAGGTTCAAACACTTATCCAATACAATTGAAAAAACTAGCCTAACATATTTAGACTTAAATTACAAAAGAACAATTGGAAGATCATCACCCGAAAAGAAGAAATAATGAGGAATTAGAAATTTTCTACGTCCGTGATATGAATCTTGAATCCTAATGAAGAATCTTCAATATCCTATGCAATTCGACTTGATTCCACGTTATTAGTCTTGTTCTTTGCCTCCAAAATTGATTAAAATCTATTATTTTTTTAGGTCTTTAGAGGTTCCCCATTTATGGGGTATATAGAGTGCCAAACGATTGCATAACAAATGTTTCCAAAACAAATTAAGGAAAGTCAATTTTTTTCTGAAATTGAACCATGTGTACACATGGTTCATTTGGTGTGTACACATAATGGACTCTAAATAGCCTCAGCCAACCCAAATAAGGTTTGAGTGTTCACATGGCCTGCATGTCTATGTGTATACATGGTATTGCCATTTTTGGACCAAATTGTATATTGGTCCCTGAACTTTCCCAAGCATATATTTTGATCACTTTAAAGAATTTTTTCATCTCGTTGGCTTCTCTTCACCTCCAATTGACCCTTGACATTCTTGAATCGTCAATTCGACACAATTATTGGAATGTTGCACTTTAGTCCCCATAGTTTAGATTTCATCATTTTTCTTCTATTTTCAGCTATTTCTTCCAATTCTTCATGCAATCATCACATTTTGCCTATTAAACACAATATAACACAAATTAGGTCATAGGCCGTCCAAACAATAACAAAATATCATCATTTAGGACTCTGACTAAATGTAGAAACTACGCTTATCACAAACTCGTTATAAATGCATCTATGCAAAACATAGTTAAATAAGAAATGAATAATGCGGTGCAAGCCCAAAAAGATTACCAAATGAGCCAATACGTACAAAATAAACAATTATATTTCATTAATGAAATGCCAAAATAGTATTTTTTTCATACAAAAAGAAATGATATTTCATTAACACTAAAAATGACACAAAATGCGAGCTACCTGTCTAAATTGGCAAATGGCAGAAGATTCCTAAAAGCAGGTTATCTTAGATAGTTAATTCGGAAGGAGGGGTAGTATCAGTTGAAGTGTCCATGGCTTGTCTCTAGCAACGGCTTCGTAGGAGGAATAATTGATGGGTCTGCAAACACAATAGGTTCAGGATGGATTATCGGAAGCCTTGATGGTTAGCGAAGTGTCCTCGTAGAATGAGATGTCCCCAGTATGCTCTTCGCGAGCCTCCAAGAAATTCAAGTCCAACTCAGGATGAAATTTTTTGATAATGTTCAGAACCTTGTTATCCCTATCCTGCTTGGCTTGCTCAATAAGCTTCGCCTCAGAAAGGTCAAACTCTGTAAGAGCCAACTTTAACTCAGTACTTTCCTGTTTATTGAGAAGTAATGACTTTTTACTCCTCGCTTTATCGAAGTCCTTGGAAATAGAAAATTGTTCGGCCTTAACTAATTGAAGCTCCTCTATGAGGCGCAAAAGTTCAACATCATAACTGGTGACATAAGCAGTATGACTTTCTTTAGTCAGTTCCCAGATATCAGCCACCAAAGAAGCCTCATTTGCATCAAAGACCTTACATCTATCTTTTCTTTTCTTTCTCACCTTTCCCTAACCTTTTCTTAAGAGTGTCACACTTTTTCTCCATAGAAGTGGCTTTCTTCTAGTTTGTCTACTCGTAAAACATAGACCTCATACTCTGTCTACTGATCATGATGAAGAACAACTACTCCCGAAAGATGAGCGTCGATCGGATTCTCCCTTTGCATATGAGTCATACCCTTCGTAAATTTCTCCCAAGCGAGTTTAAACATAAAAATGTGGATTTGGTGGCCCTAAAAATGAAGGGGAAATCATTGACAAGGTCTTGGGGTCCAACTCCTCTTTGAGGCAAGAAAAAAAATAAAGCATTGGTATCCATTACGGTTTCAGACCCATCTATCATTTTTATTTTCTCTTTAGCAAGGCCCCTTGCCAAGCTTGGCAATGATTGAAATCTAGATTCCATGGGCAAGGACCCTTGAGTCGAAGCAATTGTCAAACCTCTAGCCCTTTGGGATGACGGAGATCGCTTAGTCCTATCTTCGCCCTCATGCAAAGTTTCGTCCTTGTCCCTCTTAGAGCTCCATGCGGATGCCTCTTTAGGAGAAGGGGAAGCCAATTTTTGGCACTTGGGCTCATCACCAAAGTTGATCTTCATCTTCATAATAGTATGAATGATGATATTATCAGAACAAATAAAAGAAATCATGTGAATAAACATCGAAAAAGAAAAATATTCCAACGAATATGGAATTAAACATCTTAACATTAAATAAATTAGGGTTATTATGAGTGAAATCCCCAATCACCTAAAGAAAATCTTCTTTTTCTATGCGTAGTATCAGAAATAGAAAACACATAAGGGGTCTAAAGACCCCACATTTGTCAAATATTCATAAAAAGGTTATATAGCCATGAGAGGGAAAGTCTGTCATTTAAGATTCTTCAGGACGTGATAACGTTATGATCTTACTCAAATACCTCTAAGTAAAATATATTAAAACTTACAAGGCCTTAAATCTGCATGCTTCGGTATGTAGTTTAAAAACTAAGTTGGGATCAACACTCAACTTAGAAATATCCAAGTGTAACCCTGAAATTACTGAGGATATATATCATCATGGCATAAATCCCTAGAGCTCTAAACTTCTTCGAAAGAAGAAACAAAACCAAAAGGGGGGCAACC
This sequence comes from Fraxinus cuspidata, assembly GCA_903798385.1. Lineage (NCBI taxonomy): Eukaryota > Viridiplantae > Streptophyta > Magnoliopsida > Lamiales > Oleaceae > Fraxinus > Fraxinus cuspidata. The sequence goes on along the minus strand of CAIGRP010126407.1, from coordinate 4,058 downwards.
TCAAGTTGCAAACTTTCAGTCCCCAAAGCAATGGAATGTATTTGGGAAAAATAAGAAAGGGTAAGTAGAAGGCAAAATGGAATCATATACCTAACTAGAAAAGTTAAAAGATAATAGAAGAGAGCATCGGTAAGCCAGAGTATCGCTAGAAGCAAGAAATAACGCAGAAAGTGGAGAAGGTGGTGGTAAAGAAAATGACATATTTATAGATTCATGTGAAAGGTTAAACCATCGATTGGATCAACAATAGATCTAGACCATTCGAACCCTATTTGAGATCATGGCCGTTGGATATTAACAAGAACATAACCAAAATTCAAAAATACATGGATAAGATCATACGTGATCAACACATACCTAAAAATACCCACATGACACTAACCTGAAAATACGTAAAACAAGAAAAAAAAACTATAGTGTACACTAAAATTGCGGTAATCATAGCATGTCCACTCAATATGGCCTTTATCACCACTAATAAAGAAAAGTACATGCGAGCAATATTAGATTCGCAAAGTAGTGAAAGAAATAACAAGTCCTAGATTTAATATGAATATTAAATCGGACTTTGGGGACTATTTGTTAACCCGAAAAACCACTTTGAGAACCTTAATGAAGGCATAAAAGGCTCCCATAAAATAATTGCAATCGTTCCTCCGTACAGACTAGCTATTGGCTGTTAAGATGCACAAAAAGTGTGACATTCTTACCCAAATTAGTTACGAAGAAGCCAATATGGAGCCGCCATCTGTAATTCTCCCAAAATGATCAAAATCACCCAAAAATTTGGAGGAAAATCTATAAATACCCTCCCATTTGAAGAGAAACGCATGTAATTCAAATATCTCCATCTCAAATAGTCATTTCATCTTTAGCTCCTGTTTGAACATCAAAACTAGGGAGATTTTGGGGTGAAAGTCTTGGTTAGGTGAGAGGATTTGTTGATACAATTTCTGTCATTAACAAGATCTAAAATAGTCAGGCTTGACCAAATTGAACAAAAACCAAACGAAATTGTCTAGTTTGGTTGGGTTCCACAAAAAATTAAAAGATTTTCAATTTTGAAAATCAAGAACACATGGTTTTGGTCCCTAGTTCTACTCTAGTTCTCCCTACTTTTTCTATTTTCCTTATAGCATTACACATGGATTAGTTATAGCCCTTTCCGTGTAAAATTATTGTAATATGGATACCCTTATAAACAACTAAATAAAAATTCTTCATTTTATTCAATGATATGTTTGATTCATTTTTTCGATGCTCTTATGCTTATTTGGATAAGAAATGGTTGAATTGATGTATCGGTGAGACTGTTTCATGAATAAATATACATGTTTTTAGGCACTATATTTGAGGTTAAATGCACAAATAACCATTATACTTTCTATAATATTTATTATTGATCACTGGAGTTTAAAACATTTCTGAAAGCCACTGGACTTATTAAGTCGTTCACCATCCGTCATTCTGTCCTCAACTATTAAACAATAGATAGAATGGATGATGTGGATAACAAATATAAACACATGGTACTTCATGTCGCAAAATTTCAATGATAAATGGAAAACAACGTGAAAAGTACAATGTCGATATTTAATCCAATATTTACTCTCTTATATTTTATCTTACATGTTCAAATTAATTTAATTAAAGGAGATACTAGTAATATATTGATGTATAGAATACATTTTGTATGCAAATTATATTTACCTTAACCTACAAACCATCTCATGTTCTCCTCCACATCTCCCTTACTTTCAGCATTGGCCTCCAAACCAAATATGAAGCGAAATAATGCTCTGTTGATTTATCGTATCATTTTTTTTCCAGCACTTAAGTAAACAAATAACAATATTTTCACTTTGAAATAATTGAATTTTTCAAGATTCTTAAGTTTCATTAATTATTTTACATCAATATATTATTAATATCTTCTTTGATTAGAGTATTTTGAACATATAATATCAAGAATAATGTTATTTATATATACGAGATTTATATAATGGTTTATATACAGATGATCTGTCAAAAAGAGGTTTACCATTATAAGAGATATATATATATATATAATGGTTTATATATATTGTTTAAAACAATATCAAGAATAATGTCATTTTCATAGTTTATATAATGGTTGAAGAAATTTTGATCCAATCATATCTCACCATATTTTGTGTATATAAATTATTATGTACATGTAGCATAACCGTAATATCATATATAAGAAAGTAAAATTATTGAGTTAATATCTCGTTGGTCATTGTACTTTCCACAATTTTTTTCATTTACCACTGTACTTTCCAAAACCCTTTTTACTTGCCACAAAATGTTTGTGACATGGAAAAAACTTAAAAGGATAAACGTACCACATGTGAGTATATATTATCCACGGCATTCGTTCTATCTGTTTTTTAATGGTTGATGACAGAGTGTGGATGGTGTAACAGTTTGGAAATTTTAGTGGATAGTGAGAGACACTTTAAAGTTTAGTGGCTACCAATAAATATTGTAAAAAGTATAGTGGTCATTTGTTCATATAACTCCTATATTTGTAAACGTTAGATATGAACACGTTATTTTATTTCTTATGGAACTTCGAAACTCTTTGGTTCATGGAATCTATTAAATTTTAGAACTTTTGAAGGAGTTGAAACAAACCGAATCAATTTGAACTGAAACCGAGTGTCAAACTTAAATGTTTCTGTTCAACCTCAAATGTTGGACTACATCACTTACATGGGCTTTGACTTTTTATACATGGCCTTATCATGGCATAAGCTAATATGTTTCTAGATTGATAAACTCCACAAAGACATAAGCTCAGCAAGTTCTGTCTAGTCTAGACTTATTATATTTAGCTAGATGACACGCTCCTATCATGACATAATAAAAAACCTACCAATACGGTTAATGCTCGAACTTAAGGATGCGCAAAGAATATGCATGGGACATATACCATAGACGATCAATTGTATGCAAGGAGTCGAAGGCTAGACGTTGCAAGCACAACTTAGAGGGCTGAAGGCGTGGATGGAAGTTGGGCGTGCAATATTACAGCTTGCATCCCAAGTAGAAGCAAGCACAATCTAAGGTTGTATTGGGATGTAACCAAAGGCTAGAGTTGTCAACAGTGTAGCAAAACTTTGCATAGGTTTGAAGAAGAGGAGAAATTTATAGCAGGGGTGGACTCACATGGGGTGGTCTCATTGGGTCAAACCCACAAAATTTTGGGGTTTTTTCAACCATCGCCATACAGCATATAGGAATTTTGTAGAAGGTGCAGTCATACAATTGGGGTCTTCTGTTACCACCATTATACATATTGGTTGTATGTATTGTATGCACGACTCTGTGATAAAGAGAGAGTATGTAGCCGTGTAGGCTTGAGTGTGAAAGAAAGAGTGCATAGAGAGGTAAGTCGGATTGTGAGTGAAATGGAAAAACTATTGTATAGTCCATTAAGTAGGAATATTATATCATTTAGCCCTTGTTTGAGCCCCATTTTTTCATTAAAATATATTTTTGAATAGTGATTTAACCATATTTCAACCACATATTATTTAATAAAATAATATTTTTCATTACATCAATAACTTTTCATTCTTTTTCAACCACATATTCTCCATCAATTTACTATTTCAGAATGCATTCTTTTAAAATAATATGGCTCAAATACACCCTTATTNACAAAAACAGAATTGATTTTACTGCGAGTAGTTTTTAATTAAAGGTTCAGAATTCAGATGTCCTTGCTAGGAAATTTTATTACAACTTGATTTGAAATTTGAGTATCCATTTTAGCTTTTATCACAGCTGCTGCAAATACTGACCTATATAAGAGAATTCTACAGTAAATGAAAAGGGGCTCAAACAGGGACTTAATCAATTAAGTAGTGTGCATCAAAATTATATAAATTCAAATTTTGTTTGTAAATTTGTTCTTATAAACTATGTCATTTTAATGTTTATAGATTAGTTTAAAAAAAATGAGTGCATATTGCATAATATAATTTGCCCTCGTTTGATCCCAGTCATTTTCAAAATATATCTTTCTCTCT
>CAIGRP010126396.1:0-32238 GCA_903798385.1 Fraxinus cuspidata | reverse complement strand
AATCATTTCTACTTTGACAGTTTTTAACAGACAGTGGTTAATGATCCTCATTTTGAATAATATCAAGAGTCATGACAAAACGTGTAGTAAATAAATCACCCGTTAAATGTTTGAAATACATAATAATAGATAGTGAATCAAAACCCACATAAATCCCAAATCTTCGTTGGGACCCATTTTAGTCTGTTGTGGGGGTGAAATAAGGAGTTGAATAGCACAACAAAAAACGCGCATGTGAGAAATATTATGTTTATGACCAAATGCCAGTTACAAATATGAATATTGATAATATGCAGTTGGTCTGACGCGAACCAATGACACAACATGTAATATGAAATGACCCTAAACATAAGTTGTGAGGTTTGTTTTCATAAGTAATTGTCTAGCAATAAGTTGTAGATGTTTAATAAATGACTCCGCTAAACCATTTTGTGTATAGATACGCACAACCAAATGTTCAACAACAATTCCAATGGGCTTACAATAATCATCAAATGTTTGTGATCTAAGTTCACCAACATTATCAAGACGAATAGTCTTGATTGAGTAATCGGGGAATTGCGCTCAAAATTTTATAATTTGAGCAAGTAGTCTATCAATAACTACATTACTGGAGGAAAATAGGCAAACATGTGACCATCTAGTAGAATAGTCAATTAATACCACAAGATAACGAAATGGTCCACGAGGTAGGTGTCTTGACCTACATATATCTCCATGAATACTTTCCAAAAAAGTTGGAGATTCAATATTGACTTTTATAGTCGAATGTCTAATGAGTAATTTGCCTTGCGAACAAGTCATACATGGATAATCATTATGTAAAATAATCTTGTCGTTCTTTAAATGATGTCCATGTGAGTTGTTTATTATTCGACGCATTATTATAGCTCCTAGATGTCCAAGTTGATCATGCCAAAGTATAAAATTTGTTGGATCAACAAACTTCTGGTTAATGATAATATTTGATTCTACCATTTTTATAAATGTATAATACACGCCAGATGCGAGTGCACAAAGTTTTTCTTATATCTGCTTCTAACTAGATACAAAAGAAGTTATGCAAATATATTCAACATTATTTTCTTGCATTGTCTCAATATGATATCCATTGCAGCAGATATCTTTAAAATTAAATAAATTTCTTCTGAATTTGTTTGAATAAAGTGTATCGTCAATATATAACTCTGTATTATTTGGTAAAATAATACAAGCTCTTTCGAAGCTTTCAACTAGATCCGATGCATCTGATATCTTATTAACATTATTTTTTGTCAATGTTAAGTCCAAAAAATATTTTNAATTTCTTCTGAATTTGTTTGAATAAAGTGTATCGTCAATATATAACTCTGTATTATTTGGTAAAATAATACAAGCTCTTTCGAAGCTTTCAACTAGATCCGATGCATCTGATATCTTATTAACATTATTTTTTGTCAATGTTAAGTCCAAAAAATATTTTTTGTCTTGAAGAATAGTACATGTAGTTGCACTATCAATCAAGCAAGTATCCTGACAATTCATTATGAATCTCCTCTAAACTTTTCAAAATTAAGTTTTCGTGCTGATAACGTGATATAAAAATAAAAGAACAAGAAGAGAAGAAAATATAAAACTTAAGACTTAAGTGTGTATTTTATAGAGAATCAAAATAAGTATTTATAGGGTTTAAAATAAGAGTTACAATTGGAATGAAATATATTATCTCATTATTTTACAACAAAAATTTAATTATTTCACTCACCAAATTTTGAAAAATGAATAAGGAGATGTTTGATTATCATTTTCTCAAAATATAATTTAATCTATATTCTTTTGAGCTACACATTATTCATTAAAATAATATTATATACGAATCAAAAATTTTACTTCCTTTTTAATCATCCGTTAATTTATTATTCTAAAATACATTTTAAAAAAATAAAGTGGATCAAACACCACCTAAGTTCATCAGTTCTATCCCCCCACTAAAAAGTTGCTCATTCGAAGCTCAGCACTCCAAAATCTCAAACCCTCAAGCGAAAACCCCTCTCTGTAAACCCAACCCCCTCCACAGAGACTACGAAATGCAGAGATTGTGCTGCAGATTCCGATCAATGGCCTCTCTTCAGTACACTCCAAAGCTTCAAACCCACAATTCCTTTTCTATTCCCAATCGTCTCCTCCGTACTTCACCAAATTCAATTCGACCCCTCTTTACCCATTCCGTAATTTCCCCTGATTTTAAGCCTCTTTTCAGTGCCCCTTCCGTTCCCCATATTTTACAATATTCTCCTCTACAATCTCCCCACGTAAGTAACGGATCCCAATTGTTTACTATTATTATTATTTTTTGTTATTTTATTTTTTTGTATTCTGATAATTAATAGCGGAAAAACCTATGCCAATGTAACCTCGTGCTCGATGGTTGTACTTTGCTCCGGCAATTTGCAATGTTTGAGAAAGTTTAATTGAAATAAACTGGGTGGTTTTCTTTGGTTATTTTTTTCTCTTCCCTTGTTGCTTAAGACTTGCTTTTGTACCTTGTGATTTGTTGTTTATACCTTGCCCCTGACAATTTATAGCGTCTGAGAAGTTAAAGTGAAATACCTATTTACAGTAGTTAGTGTTTTTATCCCTTTATTGCTAAAGACTTGCCTTCATACCCGTGCTTCAAATGTTGCAAGGAGTTTAAACAGCTTTTGGATAATCCCAATTAAAGATGCGACTATCCTTATTTATGCAATTTAGATAGTTTATAATACCTCGCTCTTTAAAAGATTGTACCCGTCCCTGGAACTGTTAGAGGCTTCCAGCATCAAGACATTTTAACTTTCGGATATCTTAATTTACTATTTGAATGCGTAATAACCTTCACCTTTAATCTTCAATTTGTTAACTTTTTGGGTTCTGCTCATTTTATTTTTTGGCCTGAATGGCTGCTATGAAGACGTGGGAGGGTACGAGGCATTTTCAAGAAATACATGAACTTTACTTTTTTTCTGGCCAGTTTGTTCTTTTGTTTATTTGTCTATCCTTTATATTGTGAAACAGTATGGTGGAACCTATGATATTTGTGCAATAATATGCAGAAATTTAGGAATCTGTCTAGTTGTACATTTATTTGCTTTCATTGTGTGATTTTAGTTCATGCAAGTGCGGCAAATTACTGCCAAGCAGAGGAAAAGGAAGTTGAAGAGCAGGAAACCGATGACGCCAGTCACTTCCAAAGTCAAGAAATATAAAATCAAGGGTTATTCGTATGTATATGATTAAAGATATCTGTCCATCTACGTGTATCTATTATATTTCATAATGCATAAATGATATGTGCTAATATGATTCCGTTTTGAATTGAATTGATCAGGTCTTTTAAGGGCAGATTTAGGGTAATGAATGATGGACAGATTCGTAGGTGGAAGGAGGGGAAACGACACAATGCACATTTAAAGGTCTGACAACATATTTTTATTTACAAGAAAATTTAGTAGTAAAGATCATAATTAGAGTAAGGTGTTTGAATTTGTGTTATTGGTACTTCTACAAGTAATTCCTAATGTTTTGAATTTGTTGCTTGAGAAATTAGTGCTAGCGCTTTTGTTTTTCCTTTTTATTTGTTTTCTGCATTCCTGTATTTGTTGCCTAAGCTGTCCTAGATATGAAGGCTCCTTAAATAAGTCAGTATTTGGAAAAAGTTGCCATCCTGGTGATGGTTTTTATCACATCTTGGGGAACCGAAGGCCTTAAGTGGTTTAATAACAGAGGCCGATGCTTATGGCCAAAAGCTGAGTTGTGGTATAACATAAAGAATAACTGATACAGTAGTTCTAAAAAATTACATTCTTCCTCCTTTTTGGTTATGACATTGCCAGCTCATAGTTAAAAAAATTAGCCAGAACTAATATTATATGCAAAAGAGTTACGTTTACATTTTTCCTTAAATCTTGCTGTCATTTATGTTATGCAGATTCTGTAGTCTCACATTTCTCAATGGCTACTGACTTAATCATTATGAACTACGTTCAGACTGCCCCATTTATTTCCCTTTCAAAAAGCACATATTAATGATCCTTATGGAGTAGAGGTATACATGTATGTATACCTATTAAATTGGTTTCCAAATTTAGTGATAAAATTCAGTAATGTGGTGAATTTATATATATCAACTTGTGCAAAACAAGGTAAATATAAAAGATATAAATAGTTTTCATCCATATTTGCATTGTCAAAACAGAGTTACAAAACATATTATAGGCCAACAAAGAACAACAATAACATATACTCATGTACTAAGCTTTGAGATCCTTAGAGCATCTCCAAGAGACTCTTTAAAGATAAGACACTTTCTATATTAAAGAGTCAACCCATAAAATTATGTTTTAAGAGACTCGTTAGATTAATATTTTAATTTAGAGAGTAAGTTGATCTCTCCAAATTCCCACTTTCTTAAATACATTCAAGCTATTTCAATTTTCATTGGATGAAAATAAAAAAATAATTTGAAGGGAAGCTAGTGAAATGGGGGAAAACAATAAATAGTTTTTTGAGAGTAGTAAAATTAAGTGTTAAATATAAAGAGCCCGTTGGAGTACTTAAATTTATAGATGTTCTCTAAATTGTAGAATATGCTCTTTAAAAATAGAAAATCTTTTAGAAATGCTCTTGAGAGTTTGACAATGACAAACCACCAAGTTCTTTGGAGCCTGTGACTTGCAAGGCTGACCTATATAAGAACAAGTGAGCTAATGATTCATTAAGCAACCATTTGCACGAATCACAATGAAGATGAACATGATTTCTACTGTACATCCTACAACGTTAAAAAGGCATCTCATCACTGTAAGCAATATCCTGTTCGTTATATTGATCAACTTGATTGGTAATCATATTTTTCTTTTGGGCCTCCTTTAATCTTCTACTAATTATGAACTAGAATCACAAACCATCTTAGCTTTATCTTAATTGGCCCTACTCGAGTGCGTAATCAACCCTCCACCCCGTTATCATCACAGAGTCTAATCACCCCTATGTGATATCTTAAGTACTGTGCCCATGTTCTATTGTCAGTAGAGCCTCGCCCATCACACACTGTTTTTCAATCCATCATCACCAACGATATAGTCTCTACAATTAACCTCCTCACCAGAGAGTTTCCCTACCACCCTCTAGTCATAACACGTCATATGCGTTGGTTAAGTGCTATAGCAAAGGGTAAGAAAAATTCTCATATAATATGTTCGTACAATACTCGAGCATTATTGAACTTGCTGATTCTAAATCATAAAAATACATGCACGTGTCATGAATGAACATATGTCATTGACAAACATATGATTTTTCACATAGAATGCTAGACTTTGTGTATTGCAGGCTACATAGTCACACTTCCTCACATATGAATGCCATGATACAATATGGGTTCTATCATATCACGTCAAATTAATGTCTTGCATTATAATTGAAATGCACTTTTACGTATCTCAAATACTAATAAAAAAAATGGAATAATGAAAATATGAGATTTCCCTGAGCCTCATCAATGACCTTTCCATGGAACTGAGCCTCATCATGGACATGCCCATTGCAATTGAACAATTTCTGGGCTACAATAAACTTATCCTAAAGAATGAATACCCTTGTGTTCTCTTACCCAAGTTATAATTCCATTACAAATTATTAATAGTTTAGGCCTATGTTCTCATGTAATTGCCATCAGACATCAGTGAAATTAGTTTCCAAGGCTTATTTTTACGTGGTTTTTTGTTGGAGATGCATACGTACCATTTTCTGATCTCTTCAATATTGTTCGCACTGTGGTGGGTGGATCCAGAGGGGGGAGTGCTCCTATTATATTGATATGGGATATATGTTTTTGAGGGGTAAGGGGAAGTGGTTACATACTGCTTGATTGTCTAGAGAAGGAAATCGTCGGTGAAGCTGCTGCATCCTTGTTGGTTGATTATCGTTAGTTTTTTTTATAGTTCCTTTATTACGTAAGTGACATAGATACTAGCAACCTGCGATGCTCGGACTCTTGTTTCCGGCTCACATCCTCGTGTTGACACGACATGACACGGGTACGAGTATGAAATATGGGCCGGACACTGCAATTTTCAACCGAACCCGACAACCTAGGAAGGCTGATCGTGGTGGCGCCACCGCAGAGAAAGTAACAGAAAACTGACCAGATGGCAGTGTGGTGATGTCTGAAAGGTGGAGACTCGATTGGTGGGTGCAATTGCGATCGAGGCGCAACTGAAATTGTCGGCAGTAGAGATCGGGTAGCGGCTGGTTTATTTGGTGGGTTTGGCGTCGTTGGGGATAAGGAGGAGGATATGGTGATGATGGCATGGCGAGGTGGAGGTGGTGGTTCAATGAGAGGCTGGGGCAAGGGAAGCATCGAGTTAGCTTAGGGTTTGTGGTTAGGATTGTATTGGTTTTGAGTGTTTTAATGGGTTGAAGGCTTTGGTGTTGGTGGTGGGCTATTGGTTGCTGGGTTTCAGTTTTTTGATGGGTTGGTTTGAGCTGAATTATGTAGATAGGTGGGCCTGGGAATATTGGGTTATAATGGTTGTGTATATGGGCTATTATGTGTTGGGCTAGGGTAATATAGGTAGACTGGACTTCAATGTGAAAAGAAATTTGAGTTTAATATCAACTCATATATAATAAAAAATTGTTCAATTATTGAAGTTTGTAAGTCATACACGTATCCGTGTCCGAAATTTGGACTTTTTTAGCCATGTCCTTGTATTCTACATTTCTGAAAATAGTAGATCCGACACTTTGATACGTATTTGTACCCAATATCCGTACTCGAGTCCAAACATCATAGCTAGTGACAATTTGCCTGAGGTGAAATATAAGGGGGCTAGGACATAAAAGCTGAGTAGCAGAGTGGTGGAACAGTTTAAACTCCAACCTTTTTATTTCAAGTACAAATCTGAGGAATCTCAATGTATTTATAATTTAGCGTTGTGATTATATGATGACATGTTTGAATACCTCGTCGTTTATTAGTTTTGTTTGAACTTAGAATACACATGCCTGTCAGCAAAATCATTAGTTATGCTGGTGGTTTATTGCATGAAAATAACAGTTGAATTTGTTGGCTTTTTGTCTCCCTTTTGCATTTATAAACCACACAAGTTAGCAATTTGGTTTTCTTTATTTGCAGATAAGATTCTCTAGAAGATCTACAACATTCTTTTCTTGGTTTTAATTTTCTTATTTCCAGTATAAATTGCATGCAAGCTTTCTTGTATATTTTAATATAAAACATTCGAATATTTCAAAGCTCATTTAGCTACCTATACAATTGTGATATTGAGCCGATCTGTTATTTATTGCAGTCAAAAAAATCTAAACGTAGACTCAGACAACCTGGTATAGTCCCTCTGGCATACGCAAAGGTGATGAAGAAACTCAACTTTTGTGGTTGAACCAAGTGCCCTCAACTGCTGCCAACATTTCTTGCTTGAAACTGAAGCATTCAGGGATCTGATTTTGTAGGATGATGATCTTGTCAATTAATTTGACATAATTATATCTAATTGAGTGGTTATAGGCTCTCTTGCTGGACGATCCAGTATTTGGTGATAGATGTTTGAATAGTGAACATTTCCTTTTGTTAACCATTTCTTTCATTTTCTGTATGATTCTCGTTCAATAATAAGCAAAGGTGCATGTATTTTTTCCAGTAGCAAATGCAAGACTCAAAAATTGTTGAAGATTGTTGTTTCGTTATTCATGTTTTATTTGTTATTTTTTCTTGCTGTGTTACTCGTCTGTAGTGTAGGTCCTAGGTAAGACTAAAAGTAGCTCAGTATGGCTGTATGAACTTTCAGTGTCAGATCCATGAGCTCTAATGCAGCATCTTTGTTCCAAAGTTCCCCAAGCCTACAATTATTTACAAAGAAAGGTAACAAAGCGGAGAGAGAATATGCCCTGTTTAACAATCATTTTTTCGAACATTTTTTTTTTCAAACTCATTTTCAACCATACATTCATACAATAAAATATTTTTTTACGTAAATCTAAAATTTTTCTTACTTTTTAACTACACATTCTTTGAAAAATCACTATTTCAAACTCATTTTCCCTTTTTTTTAATGGTTGTCAAATAGGGGCTAAATATGTCGTATCAGTAACTTACACATTTTACTAGATTAAGAGGACTGTCTTGATTTTGGAAGCCATTGTTTTATTACCACTCACAATCTCAAGCAAAAAACGGTAGACATCCAATTTGATGGAGTAAATACCCTACATTGCATAATCAGGAGCATATAACTACTGCAAAATGATCAATAAATAGCATTTGGTGATATGTGAGCCTTGAGAATTTGTATATATTATTGGCAGACAATATGAAAACAAAATATTCTTTGCTACTTGATATCCCAACACGCCTCTGTATTTGCGTCTATCTTCGCTTGAAGATTATCGCTAGTCCAAAATCAGAGATTTTGGGGTTCCATGTTCTCGTCAAGTAATATGTTACTGGCTTTTAAATCTCTGAGAATTATCTGTGATAATGAGTATTTGCGAAGGTAGAGCAATCCTTGAGCAATCCCATCGAAGACGTTGGAACGTTTGTCCCAGTTTAAGAGCTCCTCCTTTCCTGGATCTGTCATGAATACCATTAATTGCAAATTACAAATTTATGATTATACTGTCATGATGCTTGATCTAGATTTGGAGACTATTGTAATGTGATTTGATTCAAGCGAGTGGTGAAGTGGAGAACCAGTTTCTTGATGGAAAATGAGCATGTATTTAAGCTGGACTGGGGTGTCTGGTGTGTTAACCTGCAAGTGGAAGTTGATAGTGTTGACTAGGTACTTCATCGGAAGCCTAAATGAACGAATTATAGGAAGTAGACTACTTACAAAAGAGAAAAAAGTCCAAACTTTTGTTGGGCATGTAGTTATAGACTATTAATTTTCTCGTCTTCATCGAATGCAAAAACCCAATAACTTGACAAGAATCACGTGTTGGATTTTAGATACAAGTATCAGCACAGTTTTGAACTCGAGCAATCCTTGATTTGACCTTCGTGAGAGTACCTTTACTGCTATTTCTCGCCCTTACAATCATTTTTCCCTGGAATGACACATAAACATGGAAAATGCGCTAGCTTTACATTAAAACAATACTATAGATAACATTCCTCTAAACTGGAACGCTGAGGTCTTCTATTAAATCTTCCGGAAACCATTTATGGTTGTAATGTTTGAGTATTTGTCATACATATACGTGATAAGAAGACAAGGGCTCGTTTGACATGACTTTTGAAAAGTCAAAAAGAGCTTTTGAGCCCGTTCGACTAATTTTATGAAATTGCTTTTGACACTGGAATAGCTTCTAGAGAAAGTTGGTTTAATGTAACTTTCTCTAAAAGCACTTTCGAAATATGAACTTTAAAAAAATAATTTTCAATAAAAATAGAGGAAGGTTTTTCCAAAAGCTCTTTTTACAGAAAGTAAAAGCGAAAGCGAAAGCGAAAGCTTTGCGAAATGAGCCCTAAAAGGAAGATCAGTTATTCATTTATGAAGACTAGTTTTATATCACAATAATCTGCAGACTAAAAGGAAGATTGGTTATCCATTTATGAAGGCTTGAGTTTTGAATCATAATAATCTGCACATCGGATGTTCAAATTGCCCTTAATTGCTCGATTGTGATATGGCAAAATTGGAAGCCTCTCGAGAGAGATGCAGTGAGGAAAGAAAACATCTTGCATATTGAGATTTGCTCACCTCCAGACAAATGAATACAGAACCAATAGACTCAGCTTTTCACTAGTGTTGGTGGATTTTTGAGCGAATTTCAGCGTTATTAGCGCATACTATGATGTGATTATTGGCACCTACACCTCACATCTTGATCTTAGCGCAATGGAATGTTTGCACCGCATGCAAAGCTTGTAGCTTAGTTGATATACTTCCACTCTTCACCAATTGGCGCATTTAGATGCATATGATTTTGTGCGTCAATGCATCTACTCGGCTTAAAAGATGCAGAGAGAGTAAAGACCACTTCGGAACTCTAGAGGGATGGGTATGTTAGGGAGAGACACTTCACTAAAAAAGAATAAGATTCATCTTTCATCTCTTGGATCTGGTTATCCCAATTCTCTGATGAGTTTAAGTCCGTGTGTGTCCAGTGGTAACTATATGAAATATTTTATTGCTTCAAGGAGAAACTCCAATCAAGTTCACCGTGAGGTGGTCACCATATCCAGGAATAATGGCGAGCTTTGTAGATAAGGCTATGAAGTTGAGCTCTGCCATATTGGTTACGCCTAAGATAGGTAAGAGGCCTTCCGAATTCTACCACAAATATCACTACTCAGGCACGGACAGAGCGTACCAACCAAGCAAATTGGAGGCATATCAGTCACTAGTGATCAATGGATCGATCATCGATGAAGTAAAGCATAATGCGCAAAAAATATCTGGGCAGAAGAAAGACTGCACATTACATGAAGAATTAGTACCAAAGGTTTAGCCCGGTTCTCCTACCCATGGACAAGAGAGCTGACAATCATTACTCATTCTCTCGCCTTCCATGATATCTGCAGACTACTTCAACAAATACCAGTCGAACTTGTTTGTTAATGGTAGCCAAGGACTACCAATAAAAACTATTCATCTTTAAAATTCTTAGGTCAAAACAAAGTAGTTCAGTGAAGGAGAACTAGTTCAGTGGAAGGTTTCTGAGGCACTCAAAAAGTTGGATATGGAAGTTAAAAGGAAATTGGGATGGCCGCCATGGACTTGAGCATATGGTCTACCTAAAATCCTAACAGCTCAGGGAGCAAACTACTTATTAAGAGATTGAGTTTTGTATGCCTAAAGAAATTCTATACATAATAGTTACTGTAACTAAGCACCACTTTTTGTTGTACTGAAGTGTTGGCTTCATCCAGTGATTCTCAGACAATCAATTGACAATGACCTAGGCTTAATTGAAGCGGCACGTAATCTTAATGGTTGATCAGCCATCAAATACTCATCCTAAATGCTAAGACTTTTGTCGAAGACAACATTTAAATGAATGTATCCCTCAAAAGACCCGAATTCAAGTTGTGTGTCAGACATTTGATGGAAAATATGAATATGATCTACACGTGTAGGATGTGTTTTCAAAAACATATATATTAATAAATATGTCGCCTCTCTAACAATTCATTCAAGATTTTAAATAACTAACCATTTAAGAAAGATTCAACACGCAAAACACAGTCCTTGAAAATAACGACAAAATGAAGAATGATTATTCGTTCAAAATTTACCTTATAAACTGGGCCAAAACCGCCCTCACCCAGTTTGCTTTCTGATGAAAAGCTATTCGTAGCAGCCAGAATAGATGAATGCGTAATCAGTCTAAGATCATGTCCTTTTCCCCCATCATTTTCAAGTTTGTTCGTCTCTGTATATTCCTCCTCTAGGGTCATCAGTTGATGTAGTTCTTCCTCCCTTTTCCCTGCAAGATGATCACCAAAATATCAACATTACAATGGCAATGAATATAATTTAAACACGGAAAATCTAAGAGTTATCAGAAATATACCTCGTTTAATTTTTCGCATGATGAACCATGAACAGGCTGTGTAATAGCAGAACTACTGTAATCACCACAGCATTGACTATCCAAAATCATCTTCTTCTTTTCATGTCATTCATCATTTGCATATAGGGAATCAGAATGACTAATTTTCTTGGATAATTGCAATTTAAAGTGGTTAGTTCTGAATCTTAGAATTGTGAATATGACGGTTTTGATTTATTCTTGGTTCATGCTACATAAACAAAATTTAATTTAATTTCAAAATATTTTTATGGAAATCAGTTATATCATACTTTATACGACCTTACATGAATTAACTTCAGAAAGCATGACCAAGAAAATTTACACTACATTTTATAATTTACTTTTGAAGAATATAAGAATTGGATTGAACCAGAGCTGATAGCGTAGAACCAGTATTTCTATTTTCATCACAATTTCCAACGAAATCGGTTTGGCCAAATTCTCAAGAAACTCGAATCAAACCATCTTATGCTTACTATTAACTTTATAAATTTCAGTTCAATTACTGATTATCAACAGTCAATCATTATATAGTTTAGTTATATTTTGGTTAAGTTATCCAACTTATAATTAGGACATTTCTGTATTAGCACCATCCTTGCTAAATCTCTAGGAATGGTGAAGTAATTTACAACGTACTTTAATATGAGTTTCGGGTTAAGATACTTACTTGAAATAATAAATTTTAAGATCTTTTGAATGGTTGAATCACATTGCTTTCCAAAACTTCAAATCTACAATTTTCTTGCACTCCAATGATCCCAATCCCGATCACAATAGAAGGGCCAATTCAAGTGTCAATTTTTGTGAGTTTTCATGTCAAAATAGTGGTTCCGATGCCTTTCAATTTGGTGATATTTTCCATACGAATTTTCACCATTTCAGTGTCAAATTTTTTCTCTCTTCTAAGTGCAAGATAAAGTTATGGGAGTTATGTAAAAGCTTGAAAGTTAGTGGGAATTGAGAGAAGTTATGGGTTTGAATTCTTTTCAAACCACTTCATTCAATTCACTTTAATAACTTGTGGATCGAGTCACCCCACATGGAAGATCATAACCCATATTTTCTAACAAATGGCAATGGGATAAGACAGTTGAAAACTCACACATACATGGTCGCTGTTACTCGCCCCTAGTTTTTGGTGCCGCGCTTGGGTACTATCCTTTTAGAGAAATAAAATAAATATTTTATATATTTCCTAATATTTTAATTGTCTTCTATATTCAAATTAATCAAATAGTAACAAGTGTCATTAATGTTCAGCGAACCAGAATACAATGCCCGGCACACCAGTCAATAGACCTAACGCATACATGGTAGGCTTGAGAGGCTAGTCAAGGTGATGGGGGCTCGAAATTGCCTTGTGATTTATGGAGAAGATTTTAAATCGCGAACATAAAAGCATCACATTGGTTGTTTTCACAATATTCAAAAATAACTTGTAAAGTTCATCCTTAAAACTAAATAAATTAAAATTCTTTATAGTTCGGTTGAGTCTATCGACTTCAAGACCATCTGAAAGGATTCCCCATTTTTGCATCACAATATCAACTGAAGCAGTCGCACATAACTCTGGTTTGGTGCCCATTTTACAGCTTTGGGACATCTTTATACAGATAAAGATGTGGCTTACTCTTTCTAGTTTTCAAGCTTCATGAAATGCCAAAAAACAATAGTAAGTGACCGAAATCCGTCATCGAAACATATAAACATGCAAATAAGAACAACGTAATAAAGTTTTTGAGTCTTTAGCGTTGAGTTTTTAGATTTTTATTGTTTGTACATCATTGATCTTGTAAGCCCGGAGTACTTGTACAAAAATTTTGATCAATACATTTTTACATTTACTGATTAAAAAAAAAAAGAAACAACATAGCAAAGAATATGCTTCTATTCATTATTGAGATTCTATGCAAATCTATCAAACTTCTTTGCTTTTGTTTCTGAGAATGCAAATATTATACTTGATTAGAATGAAAGAATTGAGTTCTTGACTGACTATGTTACTATATGTATTTTAATTGAGCAAGAAGTCTATCATTTTTTGTACATGTACCTGGTGGGTTTAAAAGAGGAAATTGCACCCATTACAAAAATGTCACATTTCTAAATGTCATTTTTGGACTTTTTTGACTCTCTAGAAAATTTAAATACCATATATATCTTTAAATAATAGTGATTTGACTAGACAAAAAGTTAGTACAAAAAAATAGATAAACATCATATCAAACCCACCCTACTCTCATCTTAACCTCAATTTCTAAACTCAATCCTAAAAACTCAAACCCTAACACATAATGCTTCCCACTTTCACTTTCTTCTTCTCAAAAATTACTGCCGGTGACTTTTGTGGCCCATGATTTTTTTCTTCACAAATCATTTCCGACAATTTCCCCCATTTTGCAAAGGAAGCCCGATGAACTGAGACCGTAAACCTATAATTAGAACATTGATTTTCTTCTTTCCAAACCCAAGAAGGCCAATTTCTTCTTCCATGCAACTCTTGGCCTCAAAGCTTCAGATTTGACTTCTCGTCAGCGAAGCCGGTCACGAAGTATAACTGTAAGTGCAGTGTATTTCCTGTATTTTGCAATATTTTGTGCTAAAAATATGTGCTTAGTAGGCATATATTTTGCAACATTTCTCATATTTTGCAAGAAGTGTAGTGTATTTCTCGTATTCTGCGATATTTTTGTAACATATTTTGCAATACTCATGAATTACTTGTTGATTTTTGCTAAAAATGTGTTTGCCAGAATTTTCTATAATCGTTAATTTTGAAGAAGAATACCTTTTGCTATTAGGGTTGTAGAAATCAAATAATAAGCTTGGTTTTAATTTCACTTGCTGCAGTACAAAGTTTGTATTTGAGATTTCATTTACATGTTATAGGTGTTATTTATTTTTATTAATTATTGAAAGAGTTTGGTTAACTTATTTTGGTGATACTTCGTTAATGTTATAGAGACTTCCAATTATTTGTTATGGAATTCATAGATTGCGATAAATTGTCAATCTCTACAGTTATGAAATTCATTCATCAAGATTAACTCGTTTTTGACACTTCTCATTTGGTTCAGCTGATCATCTACGTTACATATTGAATGTACGATATATTATCGTCTTACCTTTGTTATGAATTCTCGATAGATAACTAATTCTCAATCGATCAGTTATGTGACTTATCAGTTGAGATGAACTATCTTCCTCGACAATTAGTTTCAGTTATTCTCGACAGATGATTAAATCTTGACAGATCAATTGAGTCATCTGTCGATATGAATTGTCATTCTCGACAGATGAAGTCAGTATATCTCGACAGATGATACTTCTTGACATATCAATTTCGCGGTCATCTATCGACATGTCCAACTTTGATTCATCTGAATATTATATGTGGGTTTTGCATTAAAACACACACACACACACATTATTATAATTTGACATTTTTTGCTTTCTTGTTGTACCTTATTCTTGCAGATAAATTTTGAATTCCTAATTTTTGAAAAATGTGCGCTAGCGCGCCCACTTTTCTTAAAGGAGAAATTTCAAGTTCATGAAAATCGAATTGAAGAATTTTCACGATCGATAACGGAAAGATTTCGAAAAATCATGCCTTGGGATCTTGGCCGAGTTACCAATTCTCGGTCCAATTGATCCAACAACTAGTATTCAGATCGATTAGAACTGATAAGGCAAAGGAGTCGGCAATATTGATTGTAGGTAGCCAAGTGGATAATTAGATGTTGGTAGACTATATTGTTATGATTTGGCATTTTTTATAACTAATACAATTCATACTGCTTTTGCGTAGGCAATATCACTGACATGCTGGTGGCAGCTACCAAACCCGTTGGAGACGACAATGTCGTTAACACAAAGAGACCGCGATCGACACTCGTTCGATTTCCTACAGCATTTAGCAGGACTCCATTTACCACAGGAAGGAAAAAGAGAGTCAAGAAATAGTGCGAGGAAATTTGTTAATACTATGTTAAACCCGATTTGATGATCGTGTACTAAATTACCATAGTTGCTTTCCTCCAAAAATTTCTTCGAGAATTATCATTTCTCATATGCTGTGTTTGGTGGATGTTGCTATTTTTGTGATATGAGAACTTATTATTTTATCATTCCTCGTTTTCTATGACGTTTCTTTATATTGTAGACATTTGAGGCTTACTCTTATTTTGGTATTTATTACAATCCTAGTGCTTTTATGCATGAAAATTATAAAGTAAGAAAGACTGGCTAGGAAAAAGAAGTGAAGAATGTTTCTTCCATACTCTTTTACAATATGTAGCTTGTGAGAATCCTTGGTCATTGCTTTTATGACACTAATTTTAGTTATTTTAGATAATTGGTTTCTCTTTGTCTTTGACATATTTGTCGGCTTGTTTGATAGCACAAGACAAAATTGGGTTGCTTCATATAACGGGTTATCCAAGTTCTCATCTTCTGGTGCAGCCCCAATATTAAAAATTTATGCGTCGAGTGCATTATCGTTTGAGACATTATGTAGTTGATCGATCTCATCATGTTGTACGTTTCGGTGAACATTCGCCGCGACAAACGAAGGATTTTGGAAATTTGTATTCTTTCCCATGTTAACAATTGGAGGCTCGACTTCCAAAATAGTAACGCATATAGTAGTTTCCTTATGAACTGATATGTACCAATTTAAGTCTTCATCTTCGCATATTTTGGCCGGATGTATATTCATGTTTGAGACTTTGAATTTTAGTTCAATCTGAGTGCGAGGATCAAGAATACCAAATTTGTCCTTCAATTGTAACATAAGACTGCCTAGGGTGATACTTGTTGGAACTACAATGGAAGTGGTTTTAGCCTCTTTCCACTTCCATTCGTCATCCACATAAACAAATTATTCCTCATGCGACACCATGAATCTCAAATGATTACTCATACCTGAAAAGTTGAGATTGCAATGATAAGAATTCTGCACAATTAATATATCGACATTTAATAGCATGAAAGTGACACATTCGAATATTAAATTCATACAATAGCAAAAGGTCAAACTGCCAGTTGAAA
This sequence comes from Fraxinus cuspidata, assembly GCA_903798385.1. NCBI lineage: Eukaryota > Viridiplantae > Streptophyta > Magnoliopsida > Lamiales > Oleaceae > Fraxinus > Fraxinus cuspidata. Next base: position 15,606 of record CAIGRP010126396.1, on the reverse strand, counting down.
TGCCTATCCCAATAGTTTTCAAGTGTGGAATTCGACAGTTGAAATGTCTATCCCGAGAATTTCTAAATGTCGAGTACGACGATTGTAACGTCTAGCCCGACGGTTTCTAAATGTCGAATTCGACGCAGAACTAAGTGTATTCATCAATATTGTACTACTGAATGACAGAATCTTCTTCCCAAATAATTTCCACAATAAATCATTAAAGAGTTCTTCAAAATATTTATTGGACTTGATTGAAAAAAATTATTCAAAACATTAATGGTTACAATCAATTTTCAACTATAATATGACAACATCCTCCGAATAAATAACTCATGTTTCATTAAATATGGAATTATTCACAACATTTTGTAAATGATATTAGTATCTTTACTCCAAAATATTCACAACATGTTGGAAATGATACTAGGATCTTTACTCCAAAAGAATTGAGCTTGAATTATTGTTCATATTGAAATGAATCGAGATTTATAAGGAGTTGGTTAATGATGCGCACAAATCAATGAATAATAATTTCGAAAATTTCTAATAATTTGACCATATTATATAAACATTTCAAAGTAGCAGTAAGTTATAACATACAAAAAAATGGAATATGCTAACGTCTCAAAATGGACGTTGAATCCAATAGTAATGTTTTCTTGATGAATGAAGGAAGAATATGATTAGAAAGTTATGATTTGTTAATGTTAGAAGAAAATGGTTTATGCTCACTTTTCAAAATATTTTTTCTTTCTTTTTAATAATAATTCATATTACCCAATATAATATACATATATCAAATGATTATAGAACAAAAAATAAATCATCACATCATAGCATTAATGGCATTCTAGTCAAGATTGATGAGCATTAAATGCTCCTAAAAAAGTGTCACTAAGGATAAATTAGATCTTTCATACAAAAAGTGACATTTTTTTAGCACAATTAGTAAAAATGACAAATTTTATTGTACTTTTCAAATTTAGTGACATTTATGAAAAATCCTCGGTTTAAAATATAAATAATTTAAGATAATATAAATAGTACAACTGAATTGTTAAATGGAAATGACTGAAGACTGGAACTCGTTACAAATGATAGAAAAAAGTTTGAGATGAATAATTGAAAAATAGAATGAACTTAGTAGAGAAAATGCAAGACGATTCGAACAATCCAGCCTCGCCACGTCAGTTTGTGGGTCCAACACAAATACCCTATAATAGGGGATTATTCTAGTGAAATTTGTAACATTTCCATGAATCAGAAAATGCAACGATCGAACGAGTCAAATTACAAGATTCGAACCCGATGAAATTCTGACCATCTATCGAAGAACATTGAACAAAAAGGGAGATATTGTTCCTCCATTGATCAAGTGAATATCCCACTAAAGCGCTTTCTACTTCTAACAAAGTATTGATACATTCATTCATAGTATCAATACCTTTCAAGAATCTAGAAATCTTGAAAATTCATGTAGTTGTCACCAAGATACTGTCACAACTCAAATTCATCGTTATAATATTAGGTGGTCGTAAATTGCACGAGTAAAATGGTATTGCACGTTGGGTTTTGATATTGCTAATTATGTACAAAGTTTGTGAACAAGTAATTGTCTTATAATGAGCAAGAAATATTCAAATTTCTGCTAAACAGGATTTTATTGAACTCATAATTCAATTTATGCTTTTTTTTTTTTTTATGAATGTCAACTAAATATAGCAAGTAAATTGCTCCCGGTCGTTCAATCATTTAATAGCTGTTACCCACCAGTAGATGTAAAGATTGATACATTTTATTTGATTCATAATCATATAGAAGACAATATTTTAGACCATTTGCATATTACACCATTTTAACCGATAAATATCAAACAATGGATGGGCGTATCAGGCCATGACGATCCAACTCACCTTTACACCTCTAGTTTAAACCCACAACTGACTAAATTAAATTAATCACAAGTAAAATCATGCCTTCAATCTACACGAGGATTGACAATGAAAATAACCTTTGAAGGAGTAGGAAATCTCGCTTTTCCCCGAATCTCTCCATGAATCAGATCTCAGAAGAACCCAAAATGTATGTGCAAATGGAGTGGAAACATATAAATTATATTTGAGATAAAATGCATGCAGCAAAATGGCCAAAAAAAAAATAAAAAAAATAAAACAAAAAACAAAGATCATATTATTTTTTTCTGGGGTTGAAAATGATTAATCATTGCTGCTGTCTTTCCCAATCACAGCAACAAAATGCTAGACAAGAGAAACCTAAAGGTATACAAACACTTTTTCACATACAAATTCAAAGTCATTTGAGAGTGATTCAAATCAAACCCTCCATAATCAACGCTTCTTTCCTTTTCACAAAGTCGAAAAAAAAAACAAGAAAAAAAAAGCCACTCAGCATTATTTGCAACATTTTGGATTTAACACTGCACATACTATATACCTTAACATATGTTGCAGCACCCGAAAGGAAGTGTATATCAAAATCAGCCCCTACCGGCATTATTATGGCGTTGGCTCCTAAAGTAGCCAAGAAGTTGCTGAGCCTGCAGGAGCAAAATACGATTTTATGTACTCAGTGTCAAGTATAGAAGAACGTGTTTGGTATACTGGACAGTATTATGAAAATTTTCTCATTTAATACTCTCCCAAATTTGCCAATTCTCATTACCAAACATGCCAATAAAGTAAAAAAGTCATTAATACTACACCTTTTCTCTAGCTCTTGGGGTACCCGACTGTGACAACGCGACTAATGGAGGAACAGCTCCTTCTTGAAGAACCATACTGCAAAATCTGTTGCTATTAGTACATAACTGCAGGAGTGCAGCAGCAGCATTTTCCTTGCCTCTTGCCGACCCGAGCTCAACCACCTCGACCAGGACAGGGATTCCTCCTTCCTGACCAATTGCCGTCCTTCCCTCTTGAACAGTAGCCAGATTAGACAAAACGGCAACTGCCTTATCAACCATTCCAGCGGCAGGATCCATCAGGTCTATAAGGAACTTTACGGCACCTGCCTGCACAATACATGCCTTGTTTTCATGAAATATTGACAAGTTAAACAAAGCTGTGGCCGCATCTTTCTTGCCCCTTGGAGTTCCATTCCCCAATAAATCAACTAGGGGTTTAATTGCTCCAGACCTGCCAATCTTGATTTTGTTTTCTTCTATCACTGAGAGGCTAAAAAGAGTTGCAGCAGAATTTGACTTAGCTTCAGGGCTCCCTGTCTGGAGGACATGAATCAAGGGTTCTATTGCATTTGCATTTCCGATGGCATTTTTGTTGTTATCATTGATTGATAAGTTGAGAAGAGCAGTAACTGCATTTTCCTGTACTTCCTCATCTGTTGAATGAAGTAGATTGACCAACAAGCTGATAGCCCCACAATCCGCAATTACAATTCGATTATCCGTGTTATGCTTCGCAAGAAAGCGCAGTTCAGATGTTGCAGTCCTCTGTGCATCAAGGGAAGTACTATTCAGGTCCTCAACCAGCTTCGAAACGTGTGCCTCAACTTCTGAAAGATCAGCCCTAGATTCAACTGCAGGAGAAGAAACTATTCTTGGCATAAACCTCTCTGATGGCCTCCGCCAGATCGTTGGGACACGAGATCTTTTCTCCAGTCTAGAAGGGATGTCGGGATCTCTTTCCGGGGCATTCAAGGTAGAAGCAGACTGGGGCTCTGACTTTAGCTCTTCAGAAGCATTTCTACCGTGGACTACACCATGCAATGACACCTGATTGCCATCAGCAGGCGTCCCTTGTGAAATATTAGAATTAGAATGCATGCTGGAGGCTGAATTAGTACGATTATGGCCCTGAGATGACCATTCATCAGCACCAGCAACATTATTTCTAGACGGCAATGTCGAGAGACTTCTCTCTTCCGAGTGGTCCGACCTGTCATCAGAACCTCTGAGAGAGATTCTATCAATGTCCAACTCGTTCCCATTCACATCAGCTCCTGGCAACGAATCCTCTGAAGAAGAATGAAGATGAGATGGAGAAAATCCCTCTCGTTGGACTCCATTGGATGAAATTGAAGTATTTATTGGAGAACACCGAGTTGGATCTGGTATGGGAGAATGATTGATTCTTCTGGCTCCACCTGACTCCACATGCACAAGAAATGGAGAAGGCTGGTTCAAGTTAATAGACTTCATGGGGTCGGGCAGCTTTACATCATTCAACTCACACCAATTTGCAATCAATGCCTTGACAGTGTAATTAGGAATAAGATTAGTGTGTGACAAAGTTTGCCGTGTTTTCGGGCAAACAGTAAGCCCAAGATCAATCCACTTCCGTATAAAAGCTCGCTCGTATGTTTGTCCAGAAGCAACAATTACAGGGTCTGTCATGAGTTCAAGTGAGAGAGGACAACAGAAATCAGCAGGTATTGGAACAGGATTACAGCTGTCCGACTGTTTCTTGATAACAAGGAGCTCATGCATGTGGGTAACAAAAGCAATCATTTCATCGATATATTCAACTTCGTCAGTTTTTTCAGCTTGTTCAGCACTTTCTTTCAATTTCTCAAGGGCCACAGCCTCAATCAGAAGTTCCTCGTTTGATTTTAAGCTCAGGCTATCAGCAACTTTTGCCAGGGTCTCAGAGCTGGCTCCAGGGCCCTCAACATGATCCTTTATAGCTATCGTGATTGTTGCTGTTGTTTGTTCATATCCCATATGCTTAATTTTCTGTACACAGTGCTGTAATAGTGGACATCGAACATAAAAAAAGATACTTCATGTATCGTACAATCATAGATGCCTAAATCAAACATTTTAGACACGAAATGAGCAAGGATAAAATAACACATTACTGGCTGTTACCTCAAGAATGGTAGCACTTAATTCAGCAGGTAAACATTTATTAGAAGATTTCAGCAACTCGAGAATTTCCAAACCAGAAAGTTGGATATTTTTCATCAACGGTTCAACTTGTAAAACCTAGATATCAAGGAGAAATCAGTCAGATTACATTTATTTTCACTAGCATATATGAGGCAGCAATAAAATAGCATTAGGTTTCAATACATTGTAAGTATAGTTATCGCATGTCTTGTATGGTGGTCACATCTGGATAATATTAAGAAAGAAAAGAAGCTAAGATATTGTCTATTTTATTGCCCAAAATGATTTAATACTATGTACAAAACATGCACTTAGAGAATTATTCGGAAACAGCATTAATGGAAACTTCATCATCTGCCAATATCTTTTCATTATTACCAACATTCACCGTCTTATGTTGCATAAGAAATAAACTTTTAAGTAAAACTATAGATCTTATCACGTACAAAGTAGATTTTACTCATCAATGGTTGCCAGATTTCAATTATCTCTTTCAGTTCACCAACAGACTGACGAAGTCCAGCAAATGGTTTTTGAAGCATTTCATTTGAAGCAATTTCAGCATCAATAATGACATCAAGTATTTCCTTTAGCAACTTCAGTATCTCCTCAACCTTCTGATGGTACATCTGAACTGGTTCACATTCTATATTCTCACAAGATGATAATTGGAAAAAACAAGAAATGCTGTTGAGAAGTGATTTTAGCAATGATATCTCCATCACCTGGTCCATCAAAACAAGCACTTTCAATAAAGCAATCTTGGAAGATATATTTAGTGGAAATTAGTACAGAAGGTACACGGGAGTTGCGAACACAGAGGCAAAGCGATTAGTTCAAATCAATAGAAGCATTCATCTAGGAAGGTTCCAGGATAAAGCACTAAAATTTAATATAGGAGACAGGATATTGAGATGTAATGAGCTAAGCTGTCAAAGAAAAATTCTTAGGAAATTAGTATTATAATGAAAACAAGCATAGTAATACATCTTTATCTAATTTAGGGATCTCCAATATTCCATCAAGACATTTGGGGAAGGTAGTTAATAAAAATCGGTTTGATAAGCACAAGAGTGTCCTTAAAATTTAAACAAAAGTGAGTCAGTCACGTCATTGGATGGCTCACTTGAATCAAGGAAAGAAAGCCATATAAAATAAACATATAGACAAAAAAGAATGATCTGATGTATTATAAACAGTGATAATTCTATTTTCTTGAGGAGAAACGAACAAAATTAATATCTTCTTTGCTCAAAAAAGATTATCAATCACCCACGCACTAGTCAATACTTGGTATTGAATGAACTTACCAAATTAAGGAAAAAATGGATACTTACATTTCTTTTCCATCAAAAATAACGATTCCTTTTCCTAGCCCCTAGGAAATAATACACGTGCAAACAAGGTAACAGAGCCCACTTCAAATTAATTAAATAAAATTGTTCAAATCATTCGGCAAATTAAGTATGATGCAAAGCAACCATAGCATACAATAAATGAAGACAGAAGCAGTAAAAGAAATTTATAAAAAAGGAAAGTGACTTCTGACAATAACAGATCTAGTTACATATCACACAACTCAAGTATATTGCCACATTGTTGATATGAGAATCTGCCCATCAAGTTTGCACTGTACTTGATTTGGGCGCGTGGAGAATTAGCTCATACACATAAGAAACAACTCACGTGTTTCTAGTAACTTGATTAGTCATCCAGAGTTGTAGTACGTTGGCATCCATAGCATGTGATGACTTATCTTGGCGACTAAAATGAGATTTTGGGTTTGACATACTAGTGAGTTTCGGATATATTAAAAAGGACATAGTGAGAAAACCCTTTTTATAAATGACTAAAATTTGGGTCGGTTTTCTCCAAATTACTATATTATGTATGTCTTTAATCTTGATAGAAAGATTAATGATTATGGGATATCAACCAATGAGAGACCTTATTGATGGTCAATACTCCCAATATCTTGAGTAATTATTCTTTACAGTTGTAGGAATATTTTTATAATATATACCAATATTACTTAGAGAAACATTATATCCCTTGAGATAGTTTGATCGTAGTGTTAATGAAATTTATGTGTTTAGAAAGTATAATAAAACGTTTTACTAGAATTTATTACTCAAGACATATATCTAAATTTGAATATAAAATATAGATATGCGATACCAGTAATCATATGAGATTAATGATTCAAGGAATGCTGAAATGTTAAGGTGTGATCTAAGAGGTTGATAGTACATACTCCTCTAGGTTAAGGATATCGGGCAACTTAAAATGATTACTAGGTCAAGGACATACCTATATACATTGCTTCAATATAATTTTCATAAAATCCTATGGTGCACACAAATTTCTCTAGTGAGGTAAATATATAATTGTTAAGAACTTCATGAATCACAATGAGATTGCACTTGTTCACAAGAACATAATAGAGCTAGGATTTTATGTGGGTCCTAGGGTTATCAGCCTACCGCCCTAATCTCCTGCCCCCATTTGGCAAGAGATAGACTTCCCACCGCAGACGTGGCACGCCCCGTCAATAGTGCCTTCAGTTTTTTTTTACAACCTTGAGTTTTTTCTTCCCCACTGGTCCCCTTTTATCACCCACCCCTTTTAATTCCCACCCCAACCTAGAGTGTGTTTGGTGCATATTAAAATGAGAGAATGCATTTTTTGAAGTGATGTGTAACCTTCAACTCACCTAACCTCCATAGCTTTTTACCCACCCAAATAACGTGACAATAATTCATGCAATTTTAATTTGAAAAGTCAATGATTTTTCATGTTTTTGTTTCAATTTTTGAAGTCATTACAAGATATCCAACGAAGTCGAAAATTTGCAATTCTTAAGGAGTGTTTGATAGATATTATTGAGAAAATAATATATTTTAAATAGTGATATGATGAGTAATATGTGGTTAAAAAGTAAGGAAAAATTATTGATGTGATGGAAAATATTATTTTATTGAAGTACGTGTGGTTGAAAATGAGTTTTGAAATAATATAGTTTGAGATAATGTGTGTCAAACAGGGGCTTAATATAATTTTAAAGTTCTCATGGCTTAGTTTCCGCATCGTTATTGGCTTGCGAAATGGCCCGTAGCAAAAGTTACGTCACGTCAAAATAGATCGTTCCAAAGTAGTATTTCAAGAGTTTCATTCGTAGGCTAGCCAAATCCACAAATCGCCACGTCATCTCGAAGCTCGTCTCAAGAACTACATCGTTGACATATCGAATGGTCCAAATGAATATCGTTTGAACATTGAAAATAGTTAAACGAACATCTTAAAAAGAGACACCAAACTCGTCTTTTTTTTAAAAATTTTCAATTAGTTCATTAACGTTTATTATTTTTGTGCAACTCTCAATATAATTTATATCATTTTATTAAGGAATTTTTACATGTGGTATGGTGTCAAAAATCTTGGCAAGTTATTTGTACAAGTTTTATAAATATGAGTCAAGGGATAAATTTTAGTTATACAAGTTTCATAGATATGAATTTAGCTGTAATTTGGTTTCCTTTTCCAACCCTACCTTTTTCCCCATGCCGCAACCCTACCTTTTTTCCCACCCCACCCCACCATCCCTTTTATTTAATAATTGATCACCTATCATCACATTCACCATCTACCACATATCAAGAACACTGGAAGCAAAAGTCGTAAGGAAAGCCAAGTTGTAACTGATTCAAATGCCATTAGAGCAAATGGGTGTGGAAGGAAAAAGCTATTTTCAAAGGTAGCAGATAATGAACCAAATTCCAGCCAAATTCAAATGTTGAAACTTGTATAACTAAAATTTATTCCCAAATTCATACATATAAAGCTTGTACAAATAACTTGTCGAAAATTTTTGACACCATAACACGTAAAAATTCCCTAATAAAATGATGTAAATTATATTGAGAAATTTATCGCGCGAAAATAATAAACATTAATGAAATAACTGAATTTTTTTAAAGAAAACACGAGTTAGGTGCCTCTTTTTGAGATACTCGTTTAACTATTTTTGATATCCAAACAATATTCATTTGGACCATTCGATGTCTACGAAGTAGTTCTCGAAACGAGCTTCAAGATGATGCAGGCGATTTGTGGATTTGGCAAGCCTACGATTGTCAGCGAATTTTTAAAGTTAGCACGTTACCGAAATTCTTGAAATACTAATTTGGAAAGACTTACTTTGATGCATTGTACTTTTGCGACGGTTGGCCATTTCGCTAGCCGTTAACAATTCAAAAATCTAGGCCTTGAGCGATTTGAAATGATATTAAAAATGCAATGTTTTTATTTTGTTTGACATCCCGTAATGACCTCGAAAATTTAGATAAAAACATGGAAAATCATTAACTTTTCAAATTAACATTGCATGAATTATTGTCACGTTATTGGGGTGGTTAAAAAGTTATTGGGGGTAGATGAGTAAAAAGTTATTGGGATGGGGTGGGAATTAAAAGAGGTGGGTGATAAAAGGGGATGGGTAGGGGGAAAGAAAAAAATAAAGTTAAAAAAAAAAAAAACTCTAAAGGCACCGCTAACGTGGCGCCACGTTAGCGGGTGAGAAGTTTATCTCCTACCCACTTAAGGCAGGAGATTAGGGCTGTACCCAACCAGCCTAATTGTTAAAGTTAAGTTACTTCATTTTGTTGGGCAATGAGTTTTATTGGGTCTTGATTGCTATTAATTATGAATAGTTAATTTATGGTATTTAAAATGGAAAAAAATAAATTAAAAGATATTTCTAAGTGCATTGAGAATGGTCTAATTCTAATCATACTGGTTTTAGACATTTCTATTTGAACTATAAATTACACTGTTTGATATTTGATTTTAGATATTTCAATTTATTTAAATCCATATGAAACTGTTGTATATGTAATTCGTATAGAGTGGAACACAAGTTTATTGGATCTCCGTTCTAGCATCGGCCTTGTGGGTTTAATTCACTGTTTGTTTGTCAGGGAGTACGGTAGATATGTATTTTCTTGTACGGGCCCTAAAGTCTTGTATGAATTTGGGATTGGGCTAGGGTTAGTATAAATATTATTGGTGTAACCCTATTATTCAAACTAAATGAAATCTCGGCTACGCTCTTTGTGGACATAGGCACATCGCCGAACTACGTTAAATACCTATGTTGATTTCTCTATTATTTTGCGCTTAATATCCAACAGAAACTAATGGAGTTAGTATGTGACAATAGCACAAAAGGTATCATATTAACCCTAACCATAGCATATTATAGCAACAATATAGATCTCCTATTTTAGCATGGATTCTCTGTTAGCCTCAATTTACATTAACTGCATAAATTTTCCTAAATTGCATCTGTGGATTCGAGGTAAATCTCTTTCCTTTCCTTCTGTATCAATTGAAAGCTACCATTCCTATATTAATTGCTTTGCTGGTGGTGCCAACAAACATCTCGATTTAAAATTATTAAAAACCCAAACATTTGACAATAACAAAGATCCCCAATGAAAGAATGTTGGCCTTGAATCTGCACATGCTGTGACAGATAATTTGATTGTGCCATATATATAAGAATTACTACTTGCTAATCATAGTAAAAGGAAAGCAAACCTTATTAGCTTGAAATTGCAGATTTGAACCTCAAAATTCACATATGGTTGATTCTTAAGAAAACAACTGAAATCATAAACCAGAAGAATATTCCTTCATATTATCTTTACGCAAAACTGATGTTTTGTTTAACAGAGCTATGTGACCAGTGATACTCTGCACCAAAAAAGTATACAATTTGAATTCCATAGATGATATACCAATATATTTCAACTGGTAAATCAGCTAATTAATATGAAAAATAATTATAGAAGGTTCACAACTGTGAAGAACTGAAGAACTGATAATATAGGTTTTCACTTTTACAGCATTGCATTTAGAGCTTACCAAGATAAATGCTCACACGTAGAAAATAGGTCATACTTTCAATTCCTAAAATGTAGACTGGAAAACCAAGAAGCCATTAAAGTTACCAAATGAAACGGCATATTTTGTATGCTTGCTGCATGAATGAACAATTAATCTAATCTTAGAGGTCGTAAGTAGGACAATACCAAGTACTAGTGGATAAAAAATGAGTAGAAACCTAAATATATCACTTTCAAAAGTTTTAACGCACTGATTACTCCACTTTAACCAGTTCGTTAAGGTAAGTGATAATCAATAAATGAACCCTATTTTTTATATTCTGTTTCCCAATTGGCTCCGGAACTGTCCTTGTTCAGAGAGACTCAAAATAGTTTCTTAAGCTGTATAAGAACTGCAAATTTGAATTACAAGATATGAATTATTAAACCAGACGGATTCTGTCGTTCCAATTAAGAATATTAATGTAATATAAATAATGTACTAAAAGCCTCTAATTCAAACATAGAAGTTAAGAGATAAAAGAACACAATGGCATTATTGATTAAAAGAGACTAAAGCAAGCAGGAGCTACGGCTACTTCATGTAAAAGGAAACATGTTATATCGACATTATGATTTAACCTACATTACAAGCAATTATTGTACTAGAACAAGAAGTATTAAATTGTCTCAAATTGCATTTAGTGAGAGATCCAAATGTCAGTTGATGAGACTAACTTCAAGGTTTCATGAATTATTTAAAGCCTTCAAAAATCTCCAATTGGGATGTAAAGTTTAATGTGCTGGATATGTTTCAATAAAAGGTCTAGCATGCTACATTAGATAATATGCTAAACTAAGCTAAAATAAATAAGGTTACTTTTAAAGAACATTTCGTGTTTGAAAAAATTACTTTTTTCCTTATTTAAAAATTTACTTTAAAAATAATAACACAATTATTTGTAACTGCAGGAACAAGCCATTGAAGATACTGCTCAATCGAGCATTTGAAAAATGGTTCAATGACGTGGACTTACAAAAATAATGCACTAATAAGACTATTTTATGTAACTAATTAACACTTACATGGGGATGCTGTTTATTCATGAATAGAGAGGCACACAAAGTATCTGATGTTGCGAACTTTGTCTCGCACGTTTTATCCATGTTTTAATTACAAATTTAAGAAAGTGTCACGAGATATTTCTTGAATCCTATATATTAAATTGCAGGTGACTGAAATTGATTTCTCTAATAAGTAGGCAGTGATAGTCTGAGTTTACTATTAATGCAGAAACACAATGTCATGACAGAACCTAAAGATACAGTTAAAGTGAGAAATAGAGAAAATTTAATGTAGTTTCATAATTCAAATCAACAAAGAAATTGAGTATACAGTCTTGGTCATCAAGAGCTACACAGAAACTTTGATAGAATCCCAGCCACAGATTTATATGTACATTTCTTGAATGTAAACTGGAGTGGAATTGCAAAGGAAACTTAAAAGGAAATTACAAAGTATGGTTGAGCATTTGAGAGGCTCGACTCGCTCCCCAATCCATTCCCTATTATCAAATGCCAGCCGCCGTATTATATGTATATTAATTGAATTCAACTGGAATGAATTGCAAAGGAAACTTAAAAGGAAATTACAAAGTTCCGTCAAGCATTAGAGAGGCCCGACTCTCTCACCAACCCATTCCCTAATTTTCTGAAGGCTTTAGAATCCCCAACTCCCACCTATTTATTCAATTTGGGGCTCAGTTGGATGTTACAGGAAATTCCCCAATTATCCCTCCCCCTATTTAAACTACCTGAATGGAATAAAGAGACATCCATGTACTGCAACTTTGAATTAATCCCTGCACTGCCTAGCTTCTCTAACGCACCTAAAGAGCATAGGGATCTGTCACACTTTTTCTTTCCCAAGAAGGAAGAAAGGAATAAAAGAAAGGAAATAATAACTATTAGGAGCTATAGTATAATTTCTTTGATTTTGTTCTACAATTGAATCCTGGAACAACAGTGAAGAAACCTGCATAAAAGTCCGTGATATGGTGATCCACACAACAGAGTTGAAAAGGATTTACAAGAAGTACATAATTTGCTGCCAAAACAGAGTTGATACTATTGACTTTCAAAGAATGATAGAGCATCTAACCCACTCTATAGCATAGAAAAACAAATTTGTCACTATCATATTTCATGGATCACATTTCACTAGTGAACAAGTAACAGACATTTAGCACATTAACGATACTAAACAACCTAAACCTTATCACCAATTGAAGTTGGGTACATGAATTCTGTTACACCAGTAGATTCCATTTCTCGTTATATCTACTGCAATTTCTAATTCTTGCAACCACAATGGGATAATGTTGGTATACCTCTCAATCTTCTAACTTATGCTATTACAAATATTACTCTTAAGAATGAGATTCTTTCGGTTTACGCGCTAAATACCACAAAACCTAACTCATCATTCCCATAATTTAGCATCACAACCAATGATGACTAAGTGAAATTGACAACATACTGATAGGTGGTGTGAAAAAAGTAAAAATACACACTTGTGACTAGACAATAAAGTGGTCTCGTATCAACTTAATCATATGCATAATATCTCCAACCTTTAAGCAGCTATCTATTCAACTAGATCCACAAAGTTATAAACTAATTCCGTCCAAATCCTCAGAAAAATAGAAACTTGTTAAATTTTCGCCCTTTGAGTTTTCATATTAAATTACTTCCAGCATTTGAATGAACAGATCCTAGTAAACAAAAGAAACCCATACAAAACAAATCATAAGTCAGTATAATGATAGAGAGGAGACTCTTTCAAGCCAAAAAAAAAATAATAATAATCGAAAGTGGAATTAAAGATACCATTCAGATCACATATATTCATAAACATACTAATAGGCAAAATTCATCCATATACAGAACTTAAAAAGTGGAAAACAAAAAACAAAAAACAAAAAGAGGATAAATGAGTAAAAACCAAAAAATATGAGTTGAAAAACATAAAAAAATTTATTACCTAAAATTCGAGATTTTCTGGGTTTTTGTGGGTTTGAATCTTCCCTGTATGAAATTTCCTTTACCTGAACAATTCTGAAAATTCGCCAGCTCTATAGCCGTTTCACTTTGTCGTCTCTTACGTTAGCAATTTATGATTATTTCTGTTATTTTTTATGATTATTGGTTATCATAGGGTCCATGTAATCATAATATTTATTGAAATTGGTTGTCAACTGGAAATATTAAAGTATAAAGAAATGAAAGAACTCTTCGCAGTTGATGGAGAATGTTTGACCTGCGTACCCATTCATAGGCACTGGGGCTGCCTAAAACGACCTACGCAAGTGGAATACATAGCCCCGTTTCTTACCCATTAAAATTTTCATTCTAATTCTTCTACTCATTTTCAACCTCACATTTTTTAATAAAATAATATTTTCCATCACATCAATAACTTTTCATTCTTTTCAACCACAAATTCTTCATCAATCTACTATTATAGAATACATTATTCCAAAATAATGTTGATCAAACACAGCTTCTTTGGCTTAGCTAAACTTTTTTTAAGTAAATAAAATAAATTTAAAATTATGTTTAAAAAAAAAAATTATATGTAAAAGCTGAAATTATTTGTGTTATTATTTTTTAAGCAATTTTTATTTTACAAAAATTAGGAAAAAAATAAATTATTTGAACACAAAATATTCTTTGAAGGTAACTTTATTTATTTTAGCTTAGTTTTAACATATTATCTAATGTAGCATGCTAGACCTTTTATTGAAACATATTCAGCATATTAAACTTTCCACCCAATTGGAGTTTTTTAAAGGCTTTAAATATGTCATGAAATATTTGAGAACTTTAATTTTGTTATTTTGTGGAAATAGAATTCTTTTGGCAAAATTTTCAGCCTTATAATAGTCATAATACCCCTCCTCTATGTATCTAGGATTAATCAAGTAGAGGGTTTGAAAATAAATATAAAAATTAAGAGGCTTTATAAAAATAAGAAGTACGAAAATGAAGCTTAGTGAACGTTATTTTTAATAAAAAGATTTAACATAATACAATAGCTTAAAGACGAAAGCATAAAGACAATAAGAACTAACAAAAACATGAAATACAAATACCTTAAATTGAAATACTATAAAATTTTAATAAAAATTTCAAACACATAATCGATTTTTCATTTTGATATGGGCTAGATCTGCACGTGCTCCTCCATTTGCATTTCCTTTAGCCTATGTGGAAAGGCTAATAGGGGAGCAAAGAGAAGGGTGCGAGAAAGTAGGAAGAAGAAACGGTGAAAAATTGGGGCGGGGCACAATTATGGCCCCATCGTGTTGATCAAGAAAACTACGTTTGAGTTCTTAACAAAATAAGAATTTGTTGTATCGGATTCTTTGGATTTACGGAGCGTTTGTCATTTGAAATATCAAGGGTGTTGTAACATCCGTAAAGTTAATATTGAATAGATAAAATTTCAAGTCTCGATCCTTTGATCTCTAATATGTGTTAGGACTCATGAGAAGAACATGGAGTTGGTATGGTGAAAATGAAAAAAGATGAACGGATAAGGAAGAACCAGAATATATTAATATTTTGACAAAGGAAATACATATATAAAACTACTCCATTGTATTTTTTCGTCTCCAATTTAGTTGTTCTTGGACAACTTCCTCAAATTTGTTTTTAGTTTTCATGCATCTGTTAGATATTTATACAATAAATATAATATGTGAAAGAAATAATTAATTCAAGTGAAGTGCCCAATTGGTGAAAAGTGTGGAATTTGTGTAGGAGGTCGGGGATTCGAGTCACGCCTCACGCATTATATTAAAAGTC
>CAIGRP010126389.1:0-29431 GCA_903798385.1 Fraxinus cuspidata | reverse complement strand
TTTTCCGGGAAAATTTAGCCTATCAAACATTGCAAAAGTTGAAAAATGAGAAATATGCCCAATCAAACAGGGCCTTAATGCAACTCTTCACACTTGAAGCTACACCTGATTTTCTCTATTACTCATTCCATATTTATTTGTTTGAGTTTAATTTATTTTTACTTTGGTTGAATTATTTATAATTGTTTTCTGCGTCCATAAACGTCATCATTTTTCGTATGAATTTGGGATTCAAACTTGTTGGAATTTGCTTGCGTAGACTCGAGTGGATTTGACATCTGTTGTCCACGTGATGATTACAAAAAATGGGGTCAACAAAAAATATTTTTAATTTATTTATTAATGTAATTTTTGTGGTATGATAGTATTTTAATTTTGAAATGAACCCATTATTGGACTTTTTTTAATTTTTGAAAGTAATTTATAGTGTTAATTAATGCTGATTCATACGCAAATCAAACTTGTGACGTTCAAATTGCTTTCCCTACTAATTACCTAAACTTCCGCGATCACTTTTTCCGGGAAAATTTAGCCTATCAAACATTGCAAAAGTTGAAAAATGGAAAATATGCCCAATCAAACAGGGCCTTAATGCAACTCTTCACACTTAAAGCTACACCTGATTTTCTCTATTACTCATTCCATATTTATTTGTTTGAGTTTAATTTATTTTTACTTTGGTTGAATTATTTATAATTGTTTTTTGCGTCCATAAACGTCATCATTTTTCGTATGAATTTGGGATCAAAACTTGTTGGAATTTGCTTGCCTAGACTCGAGTGGATTTGACATCTGTTGTCCACGTGATGATTACAAAAAATGGGGTCAACAAAAAATATTTTTAATTTATTTATTAATGATAGTATTTTAATTTTGAAATGAACCCATTATTGGACTTTTTTTAATTTTTGAAAGTAATTTATAGTGTTAATTAATGCTGATTCATACGCAAATCAAACTTGTGACGTTCAAATTGCTTTCCCTATTAATTACCTAAACTTCCGCGATCACAGGTTAATTTTTCTATTTAAGACTTCGAAAAGGGTAGCACGTCATTTTCAGAGCAATCCATCAACAAATTTGGCTAACCTTATAGCTATCAATGATTCTATGGTCAACAATTGACTCTCTCTCTCTCGTTGGTGTAACTAACGGATCTGGCTTATATGTACAATGTTTGCCAGAAAATAATTATGGATTAAATTCATCGTATATTTTGACACATTATGTGCTCTTAAAATTTGTGAAATTGATTATTTAAAGCATCCTTAAAATCAAAATGTAAAAATTGTCATCTCACAATAATGTCAAACTTAATGTTAACAAAGATGTACATGTAGCATGATTAAATAAATATGAAAATCAAGTCCAGTCTGGTCCACTCTCTTCCCAATAAATTTTTAATATTTCTATATATTATTTTTTCTTAGTAAACCAAAAAATTATCACATCTCTTAGCAGCTCAACGTATTAAGCTGTGTACACTTTTTCATTTACTAAAAAGAGGTGAGGTACTGATTTGTCAAAATGGAATAATCAAAGAGAAAGCAAGTTCGAAACATCAAATCTGAACTCCTAATTTCAGATTTTAGGTTATGAAATGGTGATTTATAAAATTGTTTCCAAAAATTGGTACTTACTACATAGAAATTTTGGAAAGGAAAAAATTATTGATTTATTTTCATGGTCGTTAATTATTAAAAATGACGTGACAAATTTAGACAAACTTAATAGAAATTTAGTAAAGTGATTGCTAAGATTGCTGAAATTTAGGAAAATTAAAGGATAATTTCATTGATTGAAATTTGGAATGTTTTGTAGATAATACTTTGAGTTCGATCCTTTTGAGGAGACCATTTGCCTCTATTTATAGGTTGAAAGGCCACGCCACTTGTTCGCTCAGCGTCATTTTAACTATAACGTCAACCTAGAAAGAGTGTGTCATTGACCAAAATCTTGGTTTCGTGGTTGGTTGCAAAGGTCGACCAATCTATGTTGGAGTTATGGTGTCAGGCAATCATTACTAGCTTGTAATTGGTTGAAAATTAGGTGTTGATGTCATGATCATCGCGTGTCATATCGATGGGAGTGGTTGGTATTAAGGTGGTGGCAGTGTGGCGTGATTAGGAATCACAATGCCTCTGTAAATTATGGCAGAATTAACCCATGCTTGACTAGTCAAATAGACAAACGATCCTACATTTTTTTATCTCCCACATTTTTAGCTAGAATATTTCGCCATTGTCCAATTTAGCCTCACTGATTTGGTATCCAATCTTTTTGTTTGTACACCAAATAGTTGTATGAACTATCTATTTAATGAGGTGTCGGATTCCAATAATAGTTTTTCCTTTCTTATATTTCTTAAAAAAGTGTATAAAGTAGTCGTGTTCAAACATTTCATACACACTTGTTAAATTACGAGATTATGAGGTTTTTCAGATTTATTAAGTCATTACCTCTTTAGAGAATGGTGGAAATTTGGAACTTGTAAGTAGTTGGTGAGCTAGATCTTAATTTTCAAAATTTTCCCTCTAATTTCAAACTTATTAAATTATTGTTTCTAAAACTTAAATGCTATTTTGAATGGTAATGGGCTATAACACAATGGCTCTTAATTCATAATTTATAAAGTCTCTATAACTTAGATATCGAAATTGTCAACTAAAGTTAACCATCAATCCTGAATTTGGTAGAATTCGGGATAAAAATCTCGACTCGTCAAATTTTGATATGATCGGTTTCAAAATAACTGTGGAACAGTTGTACGTGTATTGGAAGTCGAAACTCTCAGTTGTCTTTTCTTGGTAACATACAAATACATCAAGTCATTGACACAATTATTAAAAACATACTTTATTATCAATCAAATGAAGAGCTTCAGCAGTTCAGCACTTCCCTACTTCGACTCAACATGCAAATTTCAGCTATTTTCAAAACAAAGAGCTTCAATAGTTTAGCAATTCCCTGCTTCAGCTCAACAAGCAAATTTAAGCTATTTTCAAAACGAAGAGCTACATCATTTCAGCACTTTCTTGCTTCGACTCAACAAGCAAATTTCAGCTATTTGCAAAACGAAGAGCTTCAGCAGTTCAACACTTCCCTACTTCGACTCAACAAGCAAATTTCAGCTATTTTCAAAACGAAGAGTTTCAGCAGTTCAGCACTTATCTACTTCGGCTCAACAAGCAAATTTCAGCTACTTGCAAAACAAAGAGTTTCAGCAGTTTAGCACTTCCCTTCTTCGACTCAACAAACAAATTCCAACATGCGAAGCTTCAACATTACATAAGGATAAGACACGAGAATCAGGTTTAACTTCGAACTCCAACTATGACATCAATATCTATATTTGAACTTAGGGAACAATTGTGTTGGTAGAATACCTAACCATGACATGATATATGCTTTAAAGAAATTTCGCTCAAGGCAGAAGTTCACGTATAATATAAATAACTATACATGAACTTGAGAGACTATTGTTACGCTTCACCTCTGGCACCCTACGTAGCCGATCCGCTGAAGTTCTTCTTGCTGAGGCCATATGGTGTGCCACTTGGAGTGGGACCTACCAAAGTCCATTTAAATTCGATCTACCGAAGCCACTTTTACCAAAGTGATTTTCATGAGAATGTCCATGCCGAAGCCCCTCTGCAGAAGACAAATTCGAGGCCCAAACGAAGTTTCTTTGCCGAAGTGGCGAGGTTCAACAAAGTAGAATTCGAGGCTCAATAAAGTTCGGTGACGATCCATGTTTGAAGATTTTGAATTTATAAAATCCTTCTATAATGATTTATTGGACTTTTGTAATGAGTAGAAGGTCGGTCTTGTCGTTGTATGTTATAGGGTGGCTCCTCCTTTTTTCGGGACATTTAATACGCCAAAGCTAGTGGAGTCAAACTAGATGTATATGATAAGATGCCTTGGTTTAATAGATGAGGCAACGTGTCCCCCCATCCCATGAACACCATTTACATGTAACACTATAAATATCTCACATTTGTGTCATTTTGGGGGTAATGCTAATATATCCACTGCAAGCTATACATTCTCTCATTTCTTTGATTAATCTTTGGTTTTTTAATGTTTGATGTTTGATCTTGATCTTGAGTTTGATTCTTTGTTAATCCTTTATTATCGTGTAATTTCATTCACATATTTTGCCGGAATCGGAACATATTTGTCTCGTGTTATAATTCTTCTCACATGAACAAATCTGAAATATTATTGATGGTTATCTGTCTACACGTGTTGGAATTAACTTACAAGAACGCGAGTGGATCTGGTATCTGTTGTCCACGCCAACAGTGCAAAAAATGAGGTCAACATATGGTGTGCAAATTCTTGATGCCATCGGTTTCAAATTGAGTATGGTGATGAAATTTACGAACTATATGAAAGGATTTTAGAGACTATAGTGAAACCACAGCCATTGCTTATAGCATAGGATTTTTCATTATATAGAAAACGGTTACAAGTATTAAAAGCTAATAATAGCAGTACGAGCTATACAAGGAAAGATATATACACATTCTTTATTTACAGAAAATCAACTGTCGTGTATTGATCCTTGATGCTTGGATTGATTTTTTGTTTGATTGCTGCCTTGATTATCTCTAGAGAATAATGCTCTGATATCGTCAACACCCCCCTCAAGTCAAGCGTGGTTGGCAACACGCGAAGTTTGGACCGGAATAGCAGAAACATGGGTTTTGATGGACTTTTGGTGAAGATGTCTGCAATTTGCAAGGTTGATCGAATATGTTTAATCTTCAATATACCGTTGCAGACTAATTCCCTAACAAAGTGAATATCAATATCAATATATCTGGACCTTCGTTGAGCTATTGGGTTTCGAGTCATGAAAATGGCACTTGTGTTGTCATAGAGTAAAGTTGGAGGTTCTGTTGGTTGAATTTGTAAATCTTGAAGAATGTTTAACAACCATTTAACTTCAGCTGTAGTGAGTGCCAATGCTCTATATTCGGATTCTACTGAAGATCGAGATACTGTGGACTGCTTTTTGGAAGTCCATGAGATTAAATTGTCACCCAAAAAAATTGCATATCCTAATGTGGACCGGCTTGTTTCTGGGCAACCTGCCCAATCAGCATCTGAGAAAGCTGAGATTTTGAGATTGCTTGATGGACTGATGTTGAGTCCGAAATGGAGAGTTCCTTTAACATATTTGAGAATTCTTTTTACGGCTTGAAAATGTTGCTCTCTTGTGCATGCATGAATTAACTTACTGAAGTTACTGAATGTGTAATATCCAGCCTGGTAAGAGTTGGGTTCCATATTAAAAGGTTAACCTTATTAAGATGAGTAACTCAATCATTTATAAGTTGGTTTATGTTTACATCTTTATTCGATGTGGGATTCTATCCCTTAACATGTCACCACAAGATGGTAGCTCATTTGAGCAGATTAATCTTGAAATTCGTATGCTCACTTTTAGAGTCTTAACCAGATCGAATTGCTCGTTAGAGCTTAATTGGTTCTGATACCATGTTAAGAATTGGGGTTCCATCTTAAAAGGTCAACTCGATTGAGAAGAGTAACCAAATTCTTTATAAGTTGGTTTATATTTACATTTTTATTCGATATGTGATTCTATCCCTTAACATTCTATAGGATTAACCTCCACTCGATTCTATGGCCTCATAAAATTCTTCTACGCTTTCTTTTAATACTATGGTTCACATGGTAACAATCAAGCTATCATCCAAAAATTTTCTTCTTTAGCGCAGCCAAGTATTTCCCCTGTTGCAATGTCAAAAATACTATGGATATATTGATGGCTCAACACCTATGACTTCCGCTATCTCTGATTCCACAACTCACAACCTTTGGAAGCAAAATGACCAACTAGTCATGAGTCTTCTTCTTTCCTCTCTCACGAAGGAAGCACCCTTTGTCATTATTGGACTTACAACATCAAGAGAGGTCTGGAACGGTCTTGAAACTGCCTTCAGTCATAAATCTAAGGTTCAGGAACTTCAAATAAAAGATGAACTTCATCTCATGAAGCGTGGCTCTCGCAAAATACTCTCGAGTATTCAAGGCCTATTATGATCAATTATAGGCAACGGAAGTCCAGTTGAAGACACTGAGAAAGTGCACTAGTATTTACGTGGTCTAAGCCACGAGTTCTCAAGTTTCTCCACCACTCAATTATCTTTAACTCCTATTCCAAGTTTCAAAGATATTGTTCCTAAAGCAGAAAACTTTGATCTATTTTCCAAGTCTATTGACAATAATGTAGGTGGCGCCTTTGCCTATGTTTCTCATTCATCATCTGCATCTTCAAACCGAAATGCAAGGCCTAATAAAAATCAAAACAAATATAAAGAAGGTCAATCAAAGGGAGGAAATCATGGCAATCAACAGTATATGAGACCTTCTCGATGTTAAATCTGTCGTGAAGAAGGTCATTATGCCACGGACTGTAAGATCAGATACACAAAATTTGATGCAAACCTTTCTGAAGCACTTGCAAATTGCACCATCAGCAACGACACAGCAGATTGGTACATTGATACAGGAGCATCCGCACAAATGACTTCCGATGTATCTCAACTTGATACTAGTAAGGACAGAGTTATTGTTGGTAATGGATCCTCTCTGCCCATCACACACATGGGTTCATGCTCCCACTCCAACTCTTCAATTAAATGATGTTCTTGTGGTGCCAAACTTAAACAAATATCTGCTTTCTATGAGTAAATTAACCAATGATTTTCCTTTGTCTGTTCCCTTTACTGAAGATGATTTTCTCATACAAAATCTTCAAACTCGAAAGGGGGTAGCAAAAGGAAATCGTGTAGATGGACTCTATGTACTAAAGCGTGGAAACCATGTTTTTCTACTGTTATTAGCAAGCACAATTGTTAAGATTTGGAGTTCCATCTTAAAAGGTCCACCTTATTAAGAGGAGTAACAGAATCCTTTATAAGTTGATTTACGTTTATATCTTTATTCGATGTGAGATTCTATCCCTTAACATGCCCTCGCAAGATGGTGGCCTGTTTGAGTAGACCAATCTTGAAATCTGTATGTTCACTTTTGGAGTCTTAACCGAATCGAATTGCTCGTTAGAATTTAATGGGCTCCGATACCATGAAAGGATTTTAGAGACAATAGTGAAACCACAGTCATTTCTTATGGCGTAGGATTCTTCATTATATAGAAACCGGTTATAAGTATTAAAAGCGAACAATAGCAATAAAAGCTATACAAGGAAAGATACATACACATTCTATATTTACAGAAAATCAACTGCCGTGTATTGCTCCTTGATGCTTGGATTGATTTTCTGTTTGATTGCTGCCTTGATTATCTCCAGAGAATAATGCTCTGATATCGTCAACACTATAATGATAAATAAATTAATTAATTAATCAAATCAGTTGGTGGGTGAATAAATAATAAGTGAACCCCATTTTATTCTTCTATCGTTTATACTTTTTGCATTCAATAAATTGTATTGATTCTCACAAACTATTTGGTTATTACGAACTCCTCAAAAGCCTTTTGGAATAAACTATCTGATTGTTACATAAATGTATATTCCACATAAACTTATTGTAATAACTATCTGGTTGTCGCTTTTGTTTTATGGGTTGAGAGTTATTATGTTCATCATAATATAACCCATCCACCATGCAAGGATCAAAGGGCTAAAAAATGAAGATTTTTTTTTGTCAAAACTTTTTCTTGTTCCTTCTTGAAGAATAATACCCTTTTCAAAGTGGAAAAAGATATTTTCCCCGATAGCTTTTTGCTCACAGGGGCTCGTGGTGAAAGTACGGTTTCCCACAAAGGACATCAATCTGTTGACCTTGAAATTTTGTAAACAAGTGACCTACAATCTCGACTTCACTCCCGTCCATGCATAAGTTACTTGGACAAAGCTTTAAATACACGTGACCATAGCTAGAACGTATGGGAGATGGTCGGAGTATTGTGACCTCAAGTCAGTCAAAAAGTAATATTTTTAGAGTGTAACAGAGACAATGGATGAGAATAACGTACTTGTGTTTGAAGAGAAAATACCGAGCTTGCTATCATAACAATGGTGCTCAAGGAAGAAAATGGTATTCACCGGTACACTGCTAAAATTACCTTTTTAGGCATTAAGTGTGAGCTTTTAATACTAAGAGGGTGTTTGGTGGGGATTAAAATTAGATTTTTAGTGGATTTTGATAGAAGTTTTTGAAATGTGTGGTTGAAAAGATGTGGGACCATAGAAGATGTGGTTAATATTGATTGTTTGACTTTGACTTAGATTAAAATCAGATTTTAATCAAGCCCAAACAGGGCCTAAGAGAGAAGAAGTGATGTATATTGGATGTTTGATAAGTGGCCTTATCTTGATGACTCACTAGTCAAAAGGTGTCAATTCCAGCTCTCATAAGCAATGGGATGCTCCGTCTTCATTAAAAACCTCTGTTTACATGGATTAAGATCTCTGCAAGTTCTAGCAGGTGATTTTTTTTTTTTACTAAAGTGTGATATGTCAATAGATTGTATGGCTAAGTTTTTCATGAATTCAGGAAACCTGGTTGTGAGGTCATACGATAGTAATGGTATGCAGCAGACCATGGTACAATCAACAGGTGTCTTTGCTCTCTCGACATATATCATTGCAGGTCGAAAATATTCACTTTTGAGTTCGTTTCTTACTAATTTCCTGTAACTGGGCAGATTGCTCCAGGTCCAGAAACTCGAATGTCTTATATGTTTGTTTAACGAAGTAATAATCTTTCCCACTATGCAGTTTTGGTTGTTTATATTCAAATGTTTTCTGTTTTGAAACATTAGTACAATATGCATGTAATGAATGTGCAACATTTTTCCTCATTTCCGTTAAAAACAGCAAGGCACAGAGACATTCAAGTTTTCCAAAACCAGAAACAGATGTGGTTAATTTTGTTATATCAGATTATGATGTATACAAATTTACTACTACCAAGCTTTTCCTTTCTTGAGCATTTTTATTTTCTAGAGATAAAAGAATGTGACAATTGGTGACCCTAAGGTCATTCTTCAATTTCAAGTGCTGATTATCAGAGATTCTTATCCTTTTTGGCAGTGGCTCATGTGTGTCTGTTCTTCGCTCTTCCACAAAGCAGTGCATTTTTTGGGATAGGATACTCATCCCTAACTGACTGAACTGGTGTAGACACTCGCAGGTATAATTGTTGTCCAAGGTATTGCCTTGCCCAAAACTGACTCCTTAAGTTCCACATGCCCGCATTGTCGAGTGACACATAAACCGCAGTCCATGACTTGGGATAAACCTGTGATATACAAAAGTTAGTTTCACATAGCTCAAACTCATTTTGCTTAAGAGAATTTAGAATCTGATTTTCACCTGTGTCGTGCATCGAGAAACTGCATCTACAAGATTATACTGTTTCCGACTCTTTGGCTTCCACAGGCCACCATCCATTCTGCAATGATCATTTTAGCTTGAGTAACATTAGTTGCACACGTAGGAAACTTGAAATACATTTTCTGTCTGATATGGAATTGCAGAGTTATGGATTAAATGTGAATTAGAAAAAGATATAATTCATCATCCCTAAATTGAAATGTAACGTAAATATGCACATACCCGACTACAAAGAAATTATAACCATCGAGGTGCCAGCTTTGGACTATGTTTTCATGGTTCTCGAACACTATCTCCACAAATGCTTTGTGGTCTGCACCCATAACTGATGTGTCGGTATGTATTCTTCGGCCTCTTGGATTGTCAGGGATGCTTCCAACGCGGAAAACCCCTCCAATCTTGAAGTAGTCTGCAAGCTTAAGTGGTGTGTCAGCTGGGACGAATGATACACCATTAACTGCATAACGCTGTTTGTGATTGATTAGGCCAGCTGAACTAGCTAGTTCGATTGTTCTGGAAACTTTGATTTGACCATAGTGGAATGAGCCTTGTGGGTTTGGTCTTGGCCCACTTGCAGTGAGATTTGTCCTGAGAATAGTAGTGGAAAATGAGCAACGAAAATCATTGCTTAGAAAATCAAATCATGTTTTGCTTGTTTGCCTTGTTCTCTTCCATGATCGAGACATTAATGGAGTTTGTGTCTTTTTAATTCTACACAGGTATCATTTCCTCGTTCATTTTCACGACTTTTAAAGGTGGAATGTACCTGATGGAACGAGCCTGATTTAGTGACCAATCAATTTCGGTGGTTGGCCCTCCTGGTGGTGGTCCAGACACCGGTTTTATGGAGTTGCTATAGTGAAGAACAGCAGTGGAGGTGAGGATCTGGCTCGTGAAACGTGTGGAAACGGCTATGTAATAGTCTTTAGCGTGCTGATCAGCAGTGACTAGCACAGAATAGGACTGACCAACATGGACATCAAGAGAGGACATGGTTGTTTGGATGGTGTGAGTCCCCTCAACTTCAACTAACTTCATTTTGTGTCCCTCAATGCGAAAGTTAAGTGAATTTTGCAGTCCCACATTTGATATCCTCAACCTGTAAGTTTTTCCTGGAAAAAAAAAAATCCACGTCCCTTTTTTAGCAGATCTTCAATCATATCATATGCACAGATATAAATAGCTCAACCACAGTTTGATACCTGGTTCAACTGTGAATGATGCTCCGTTTGGACCACGGCCATTGATTAGGATGCCATCAGGGAACTTAAGCCTCTTACCATAGTCTAAAATAGCCTTGAGTACCTTCAATTTTAGTACAACATCATAATTTATTTCATCGCATAAATTGTTCTTCTTGATTGCCAAAAAGTGTTATCTAAAGTACCTTGTGATTTGTTTTGTACCAGTCTCCAATCAGGACAGTGTAGTCCCCAGTAGGGTCGGGGAATGGCACAGGGATTTTAGGCCTACTGAGAATCCTAATTCCTCCAAATCCACCAGCAGCCTTATGAAATGCAAGAGATGGAAAATAGAAAAAACTTCCTATTTGATCTTTGACCTGCATTTTGTAAGTGAAGTTCTTGCCAGGAGGAATGGGACAATTTGTTCCATAAACTCCATCCTGGAATGAATTCTTCCTCTGCTGAAGTCCATCCCTGTATTGTATTACAAAACATAAACTGTTTTAGGTGTTTGGTAGTGAATATTCATACACGACGGCGTCAACTTTCAAAACAGAGTAGCTTTGGACGCAAGACTTGCGTCTAACAACCCACAAAATTCGATATTTCAAAACTATACATCATGCTATAGCTAACCATGAGAGAAGAAAAGGCTCTGGCAAGTTATTTTGTACATTGATGATGAGATTATCGTTAGTAACAGCTTGTATATCTGGTCCCGGAAACTGTCCATTTATAAGGATTCCCTGCAAGTGAAAGAGTAAAGACCATCATGAATCAGCATGCAAAAGTCCTAATGCCATACTATGGAGAAGCAAGAACTGTCGTCTGTGGTGTCGTGTCGCGTTCATCTTATTAAACATGTCATATATTATGTAAGAACCGTACCTGTTGACGTACTCCTAAAGGGTAGATGTCCCCATAAGTGATCTTCCAATTGAAGAACCTGTAAGGATCCTCAGCTTCCACAATTGCTAAAACAGATAGAATTAGAATGACACAAATGTTTATTTGCCACATTTTGAAAGAAAGAAGACGAGTACGCAGAGAGAACTTTAAATTAATGCAAAGAGGTTCACAAAGTGTGCAAATTTATATAGAAAACATATTGCTGAACTGGAAACAGAAGAATGACGTTCACGTTAATCAAGTCTTTACAGTTTGTATGAACAAAAGAGACGTCTGTCAAGAATGGGCAGTTGGTTGATACATTTGAATATTGACCAATGGGAAAACTACACATGTGCATGAAACATTCTGAAGTGACAAGAATACCCCTGTTGTGGAAGAAAAGACCAACCGCGTTGGTTTTTTTCTTTTTCTCTGCTGGAAACTTAGAATGTCCGTGATTATTGACGCAACACACGGAATTATGTAAAGAGTGTGTATATAAATTGCCAGCTCTTTTACAGTTTGAGCCTTTTTGTGTTGATCACAGACGCGTATAGGTGTAGTCATAGGAAGGTGATGAAGCAGACGATGAAAAAGTATTTTAAGTTTAGAAGCAATTCAATCAAGAATTTGGAGGTAGATTATACACGGTTTATACTTTAAATAATGATATAATATTTGACTTTTCTTCTATTGTCAACTTTCATTTCATATTGTGCTGTAAATTAGAGTCGATCATGAGATTTTTGAGCCATAAACCAATATTTTATATGGGGACATTCAATAAATAGTTGAAAAATGATGATTTCATTATACTTTTTTTTTTTATTACACTTTACAACAAATGTTATAAAAATATAGCACGTGTAATACCGTGTTACATTTTGTAGCATGTGTAATAAACATGTTTTACAATTGTATACATGTAATATAATTTGTTATAAGTTTTTAACCTACTGTATTACACATGTAATACGAGCTAACACACATTATGTCGTGTTTTGGTTACATGTGTTATCTAGCATGTTACGTTCACCTACATCAACATGACGGCTACCATCATCACAATCATTTGACCCAAACATTATCTCACCACCGTCACCATATCCCATCTAGCTACCATCACAACCTGCACCACCACCATTCCAAAACAAACCAAAAAATCAACATCATCGCCACTCCAAAACCACCACATAGCGACAATATATGTAATTTTTTGTGTTGAAGTGGTGACTTTCGGCGGTGATGGGTTGGCGGTGATGGGTTGGCGGTGATGGTGGTGTAAAATTACACACACTTCAACAAGAACAATAATAATAATACAAAATGTAAGTTACAATTTCAAAAAGAAAATTTCATACATTGTAACATGATTTAAATTTAAATTAATATATGATGTAAGTTAAAATGACTGTAACTTATTAAATGTAGGGTTCTGTGAAAAATTTACATAGGAAAAATATTACAGAAAATTAAGATACAAAAAATTGCACACACTTAAAAACAATTATTTACATTGTTACAAAACATAACAAATTTGAAGCCACAAATTATTTTTTAAATACTTTTAATTCACTTAATCTTTATACTAAGTCCCTTAAGTGTTTGTAGTTGTGTAATTAACCCTTGAAAATAAAATTGCATCTTCTAGCATTTTTAAGGAAGTGAAGGTCGAACATCAATTTTGATTCGAGGCCGACATGAATTATAATAATTGACGGTAAAGCATTGTGTTCTACCAAAGCTTTTTTGAGATTATAAATTCATCATACTTCATTCTTAATTACATATTTTATTCAATTCACATTCTTTATCCACTTTTTAACCACGCATTTCTTGATATCCATAACGATTTTGAGAGAAAATTGTAAGCTAAACATTCTGATTTTTTCTTGTTTTATTTGTGGACTGTTCAAGGAATATAAAATTGGTGAGAATTTATAGTTTAGGGTATTTTCTCTACAATAATTGGGGGATATGGTAACCGAAAATTCTATATGATTGTATAAATTCTTCATATAATGGAAAACTTTGACATTTCATAAATTATTTTCATCTTTGTTGCATTTTTTGTATCGTTTTTTCTTTAAATAAAGATCATGTAGGTAAAAAATAAACTGATTGACCTCACTTTTCAACAATGGTATCTGTGATTTTTTCGAAGTGTTGGAACACAATGATAAGTGTATTTTATACACTTATTTGAGAGCCTAAAATACTGGTTTTTAGTAGTTCTTTTGAGAAAATATATCCTAAATTATTGTATTTTATGTCATATAGGTAAAACTCAATGGTTGAACAAGGAATTAAAAGAAACAAAAGAAAAAATCAAGGGAAAATGGCAAAGTCTAAAGTTTGAGGACCAAATTGTAAATATTTAATAGTTAATTCGGACCACAAGACGATACTTTGAAGATTGCTAGGAGACCATTGGAAGGAATTAGAACTCAAAAAGGAATGAAATATGATCAAAATATTATCAAAATCAATTTCCAATCGTACAAGTTATATTCCTAATTTTAGCCGAAAATTAAGATCTATTTTTGGTATAGTAAACGTCCAAATTGAAAAAATTATATTTCTAGAAACGCTGTAACCCTTTGAGTTAGCTTTTCAACACACTTTGAATCACCTTAGTCGAATATTAGGAGATAAAATTATGACCAAAATACTGACTACTGCGCAGAGACAAAAAATTCGCACTCGAAGACAACTTTCCTTATTCGATTATAACTCTTTTGAAAGTCAATTTGGACTTGGTTTTCAACCAATTTCTACTTCCACAAATACCTAACAGAAGAATATACATTAGAGATATCTCATATACATGTTATACATCAATACTTATCAATTATTATCATCAAATGAAAAAAATTCATAGTTTTTATGAGAGAATTGAAGGAGATTTGCAAGAATTCAATCAAGTGAAGATTCAAACTTATTTTTCCTTCAAAGAAAAGAAGACGCAAGTGGAGATTTATCAAGAAACCATTGAAGAGATTCAAGATTCATCTTCTTCTTCTCAATTTATAAAAATCATGGTTATGTCTTTCCACTTAAATATGATTTCTTATAATTTCGATATGTTAGACTAATTTTATACATTGTTATGATGAAATCAACCCTTGTTATGATATTTTTAATTAATTACCTTGACTCTAATTTGGTTTGATTTGTGGATGTTTATTAAAATTTTTATCGTTCATTTTAATTGCTTGATCAACAATTAAATTGTTAGTGGATTTTATTGTTATCGAGAGATAATATGGTTTAAACACAATATAATAAACATTGTAAGATTCGATAGAGGATAGTAATATACTCTATGTTTTATATGGTTTCAATAGGTTTTCTGCCACTTGTTAATGTATTTATCATGTTTGCATCTTTCATCGATGGATAGAAGGATCATATGAGGGGAATATGTTTGATCGCTATTAAGAAAGACTTTCAATTAAATTAGGAACATTGACCAACGTGAATAATTTCAAATTGTCACTTTAATTATTACACTAATAATGGAATAACAAATGAGATTTGACATCTGAGCAATGCATATCATATTTTAACTCGATCAGATACATAATTCTCGTGGGATCGACATTATATTCATCAATTTATTACTTGACCATGATCCCATGCACTTGCGGGTTTTCAAATGACTAAGTTTTTGGTGCCGTTGCCGATTAACATTGTTTTTTTTTATAAGTTTAGTTAATATTTGCTTTGAATTTTATTGTTTTTAGTTTAGTTCATTATATTAGAAAAACTTTATAGTATTTTTCTACTTCCTTTTTCGGGACCTTGTATGGGAAGTTCGATAACTTGTGATCTTGCTCAATTTAACCCGAAGATCGAACGGACATTCAACTTTTAAAAAAGACAACGGTTGGAAACACA
The DNA here is from genome assembly GCA_903798385.1 of Fraxinus cuspidata. Lineage (NCBI taxonomy): Eukaryota > Viridiplantae > Streptophyta > Magnoliopsida > Lamiales > Oleaceae > Fraxinus > Fraxinus cuspidata. The sequence continues at coordinate 14,059 of CAIGRP010126389.1, read as the reverse complement.
CCAAAAACAGAAAGCTATTTTGCACTCTTATCATGAACTAAACACACCAACCACCTGTATTGACATAAACATCCCCAATACCATACAACATGGAACAAAAAGATTACAAAAGAACATAGAACTGGATACATTCCCAAAAAAACTACACATGCTCAAAAACCATGCAACAAAATACCTAATTAACTTGCCAAAAAGGATTGCAGTTTTTAACTTTCAGAAGCTAAAACAAAAGCAAAAATAGAGCTTCTTAAGAAATATCAATCCTGAACATCCGGTGCTGGTGGTAGAGGTCCTAAACAAGTTTTCATTATTAAAATTTGGGATTCAATTTTAAAAAGTCAATCTTCATAAGTCCTTATATGTTGATTGCTGCTCTATATATCAATAATTAGTTGATGTGAAATTTATTCCTTAACATGTCATCGGAAGATGATGGCGCATTTGAACTGACTTGACTTTGTTTGCTTGTATCTTGAGTTTTAATCGGATTAAATTTGCTTGTTGAAATTTAATGGACTTTGATATCATCTTAAGATTTGATGTTTCATCTGAGAAGGTCAATCTTGTTTATATGTTGGTCTATATTTCTCTAATTAAATAATATGAAATTTATCCTTTGACACTCTTGCTGTGTCCAAGTTTTCCATACTTCCTGCACTTTATCTTCAGTCCAATTCTGCTTTAGTTGCTTGACGATGGTTGCTGCAGTTCACCGACCTCTTTTCTTATAGACTTTGTAGGCTTCCCAGCCCTTTTGGTATAGAAAAGTGCCGTCAATGGGTGTTGTCCTGCATTAGGCCACAATTCTGGACCTTTCAAAGGAGAAATGGTAGCTCAATATGTCCTCATGTAAGTCCTTATACGAACTGTTGACATAGTCCATGTGCGGAATATCTGTCGAATCGAGTGAAGCAAATTACATGGCCATATGATATTCCAGTGACTTGCCAAATTCCACGAGTACGTTTTTTTTTTTATGAAGTCCACAGAATTAATTATCCTTGTAGTGTGCCTAACTTGGAACTTCTGGTTGGTTGCCTGAGTGGGATGCCAAATTATTTCCTGAAAGATTGCAATTCTTATCAAGAACTTCTGGTTTTGCTAAGATATGAGTTGTTGATGTAGTTTTGGTTAGTCTCGTGTTATCCAGGGAAGAAAAAGTTGGACCCTTTATTGTTGATTATAATGGAAGATTATTCGGAATTGTGTTGTAGATGTAGGTATATTGTCGAATCATGTTAAATATTGCCATTTATTTCATGCATTCTTTATTTGATTATTACTCTATTTGATTATCTCCTATTAGGCTTGCACAAGAAATGAGAAGTTGTTTATTCCGCTGCATGGTTGCTAGATATCATATTAGAAATTGGCCTAATTTGCCAACACAACGTTGTTTAAGAGATAAATTATCTATTTATAAAGAGCATCTTATTGATAATAGTGAACATATTTAAATTTAGAAAATATTTTTTTGTTTATGTACTCCAATAATTTCTCTAATTCGACTATTCGTTTTGCTTTTTTCGAAGAATAGAGCCAAACCCACTTTACTTTAAAAAATTAAGACGAAGTGTCCCTTGGAGGTTATTTTTAATCGCCGACTCCCTAAAATAGAAATTATCTCATGTTTAGAGTCTATTAGAAATGTTCTAAGATATATTGCTATTATACATCATTTCTAGGTAATAATCTATATCAGAGAGAGTTTTTGGTGCCAATTTCATCATCCCACCATTGTTAACATAAAGTGGATACGATAGTGATTGAAATCGAGCTTAGTCTAAACCTCTAACTTTGTACACAATGTACAATATTGTCATTTAGGCTTGAAGAAGTTGGCATCTAGGCCATTAGCTATTAGTGTACTCAAAGATGAAACGAGTAATACTAAGCTGAGCAACACACCCAACGAACCGAGACCTACATTGAGGCACCACATTGGACTCATCGCCCGAGGTTTCTTCATCACAATCCACATGAAGCATGGATAAGACAATGTCAAAGGTAATACTATTGCGCCGATGAATAAACCCAAACTTCCCAAGAAGGGGAATGCCACTGAAATAAAATACGTCAATCCTCCAATGAAGACTCGGATTGCTGATCGAATCCATCTAGGGCACGGCTCGTTTTTCTTGGTGACGTAAAGGCGCTCTAAGTTGTCTATCACTACCATGGCATAAATTTGGAATGCACACATGTAGTGTAACAACATTGTCAAACATATTGTACCTAGGATATACTTTGATGTGTTGTTTTTGTGGAACTTCATTAATGCGCTTAAAATTCCTCCATTAGAGGGTATCTGAGGATGGAAAAAGTTAAATCTCAGTATTAATTAGAGCAATTCTTCTATATCTATATATCTGTATATAGAAATCTTACTGTATTTCCATAAGCCCAATATCCAACAATTGCAATGGGAAATATACATATTGCTACAAGTAAATATGATATTGTCACTCCTCTCCACATAGGCACGCGCGAAGGACGTTTTTGATTCGAGCGTATTGTCCCCTGTATCAGTAAATTATTTCAGTGTCTTTCAAACTCGGCAAAACAAGCTAATATTTGGTACATGTTGATTTTCTCAAAGAATACCTGTATTTCGAGTACAAGATTGTGACCTCTGAATACGAGAGCAATGTATCCTATACCATTCAAGGCATTACGAATTCGGACAATGTCCGATGTTGATGCCTCCGAAGGGTCATGGGAGATACCTTTTTCGGGACCCTTGCTGACGGATAGAATCCATATCATGCTACAATATGTGACGGCCATAATCGAACCGACAAATGAAACCCGGGACAGAGAGTTCAAATTTGGGAAGAATTGAGACAACAAGATTGAAAAGCATACAAACACCAAGAACCATTGTGCACCGGTTAATGTCTTGTCATTGCATTGCAAATTATCACCACAAATGACTTTGTAGAAAAGCTCCATGATCCAACCCCCATTGATTATGAACATGCCGCATGTGCCACCAGCCAGGTACATTGTTGGGAATATCGCTAGTAACTTTCCTAATTTTGGACCTAAAATCAAAGCCATGCACTAGTGTCACTTTCGAAATTCGTTGTTCCACAAACACATATAGTGACTGAAAAATTTGCGGTGTAACATACACTGTGAAATGAAAATTATGAGAATTTTGTAAAGGTCTATAATGGTAGCGGAGGGATCGGGTCTATGGTGGACTTTTGTTTCATTATTCTGTGGGTGTGTTAGGGTTTCATTGTATTATTCGGAGTAGCCGATGAAATATACATATCTTGTATTTCTATTTGATATTTTGAATTTTTCCTCATGCATCTTGTGATTTTTTTCTCATCTAGGGTTCCCAAGTAAATATGTGCGTTCATTTTATTATTTTTTATAGTCTCTTCTCGCTTTTACATAACATGAGGTTGTATTTGGACAAGTTGAAATCGTTATTTCATCAAATAATTTGGGAAAATTGATGTATAGTTAAATAAACATCCCTCGTCCTGGATATTATGAGGCTTGTAAAGAGAAAAAAGAACAATTAAAGAAAGACAATTATAAATAAATTAATTATACTAACCAAAAGCTACTATAGAGAGGTGGAGAAATCTGCTGTAACGAATTCCAGGTGCTGGTTCGTGAAGATGCACTAAAACCCATGTAGTGTAGAGCTGCCACAAGAATGTCATACACAGAGAGACGATGCCCCATGACCTGCACCCAACCCCCAACCACCAAAAACTTATTAAATAAGAATAATTGCTATTTTCATTAAGATGATGAAATATAGATAATGTGACAGTCTACGTAGAATAATGAGATTGGAACATTATAAAAAATGGATCAAAATAAAGAATTACATAATTCCAAATAAGCAACGTTTAAAAATATTAATAAGTCTACGCAAGTCAAAATCACTATCTTAGATCATCCTAATAATGATATTCAATAGGCGTGATCAAGTTCTATTTGTCTCTCTTCATTTCTTCAAAACATGTTTAATATCTTTATTTTCTTTCTTTATTGGATTAACCCTAGTTCTGATTTGTTTGTTATTATACAAACAATATTATACGAATGCTTGTAATCCTTTCTTGACCGAACATATTTGATATTCGTGTCAAATAATGAAAAACATAAAAATAATAACTTAAGACAATTTTATAGTAAAAATCTAGATAAATAATCAGATTCATGATATCCATCTTTTGGACACCAATTGCCAAGAATTTAGACATAAAATATATAGTTCTGAATCTTCTGATGGGGAAAAAAATCGTTGTGCACTATATAAATATTCATGTGATCGACAAGACAAATTAAATATGTGGTTCAAATTTCGTATCGACTTTCTTGAACGCACCATCTGAGAGTGCAAAAACCATGGCGCCCCCTGTTGGAGGGTTAATCATGGGTTGTCCCCTCCAATAGGAGGGCGCCATAGTTTGATCCGGGATTTAATCCCGAGATTTGTAACATCTCTAGTGCAATGAATGTCATGGGATATTTGAGTGGAACAATGCTACAAGTACACGCATTTTCAATAGAAATTTGACGGGAAAAACATTTGGTGGGTTTGCATTGGAAGGGAAAAAAAAAAGCCAATAATATGTTGTCACGATAGCACCCTGTACAAATCTTGTTAAAAAATGCCTATACTTGAGGCTTAAATGATTGGAGTGTGTACTAAACATAATATAACGTCACGAACTTACCATCCCAGCGCGATGAATGCCATGGGAAGCAGTAGAATTTGGACTCCAATTCCAGAGCATAATAAATGCAGTGCAGCAGTGAAAGCATTACCCTTTCTGGATTCTGTAATGGGCAGCCAAGATTCAAACCCTTGAATTGATGACGTCTCTGAGTTTTGCAGAGATTGTTGATTAATATTTTCATGGCCAATTTCCTCGTCAATTGGTGCCACTCTTGCTGATGAAGATACTGTTTCTAACCGCACATTCACCACCTCCGCCATTTCAACCACCGTGAAACAACCCCTCGCCGCCGTGCTCTCTCTCTCTCTCTCTAGCCGTATACAAAGAAACACACAAGATTTGTGATGCATTAGCAATATGTGTGTGTATATATATGGAGAAAAGTATACGTACGTAATTGGTAGAGGTAATTAAAGAGGCAAAATTTGCTTTGTACGCCCCTGAAAATTGACGAAACGGGTGCAGTGAATTTGAAAAATAAGCGTCTTCTGATGTGATATGGTTTATGTGAGCAACTGACGTCAGATTCCAGATCATTGATGACAGAATGAATATACACACACCCCTAAAAGAACATGTAATTCTTTTTGACAATGCTATTCTCAATCTTTGCCTCGCATTAAACACGACGACGACCAATTGCTTAAAAATAATAAGTTAAGGACAGCATTTTTAATAGGTAGAAATTTAAAATGACCGCAGCAATTTTCTCATCAATATTTAAGTAAAATTTGAGGGGCGGAATTCTTCTTGGTTGGTCACACAGCCTATTAAATAAAGAAAAATATTGCCTTCCTTTTTTTAAAAAAAATAGTGTTTTACACGTTTGTTTTCGCCTCAACTTATTTACCAATTTTTCTAACAACTATTTGCTTTTTATTTAATTCAAGAGGTGGGTCTTTCAGATTCAAACAATGTGAATAACAATCATGCTACATGTACAATGATAGTTGACAATATTTATTGACAATCATGACTTGACATCATCACATTCACCCATTTCAAAAAAATTTAAAATCTGTTTTTAAATCAATTGTCTTGATTTTGCCACATCTTACATTGCCAACCATCATTGTACAAGTAGATTAATTCATGTGAATAATATGATTTACATAGTATTTTATCAAGGTTGTTGAGATTTGATAATAAAAATTATTGATCATGTGTTATACCTTATTTTTTTCATTCAATTTTTGCTACCATTCTATTTAATTTTTTCAATTTAACCACACAATCATACAATAAAATATTCTATACGTAAATTCAAAAAAAAAATTCTACTTTTTAATCGCACATCTATAATATATTAAATATCATATCAAGTGAGAAATACTTTTTGAACGATTATAATCATAATACAATTCAATTATTTCAATAATATCTTATTTTTTGTTTTCCAATATATATTTAATTTATAAACTATAATAAATACTATAATTGATTCTCAATTAATTAGCATTCACATTCATTAATTAATATTAATTAGAATTTCACATTCATGTTCATACCCTTTTATTAATTCTCAATTAATTAATATTAATATTAACATTCATTTAATTCATATTAACTAAAATTTCAAATTCAATGACGCAGTTTATTATTCACGCCCATATATGCTAATTAGCATCATTTTCACTTAATTGAAAATTAAATTATATTTATTTAATATAAATGATTTAACATTTATTGTGAGGTATATATTCATTGTCATTAATTCTAAATTAATTAACATTCAAATTAATTCATATATAGTATTTGACATACATCTTCATTTATTCTATAATATATCAAATATCACATCATGTGAAATTATTTTTTGGACGATTATAACCCTAATACAATTCAATTATTTCAATAACATCTTATTTTTTGTTTTCCAATATATATTTAATTTATAAACTATAATAAATACTATAATTGATTCTCAATTAATTAGCATTCACATTCATTAATTAATATTAATTAGAATTTCACATTCATGTTCATACCCTTTTATTAATTCTCAATTAATTAATATTAATATTAACATTCATTTAATTCATATTAACTAAAATTTCAAATTCAATGACGCAGTTTATTATTCACGCCCATATATGCTAATTAGCATCATTTTCACTTAATTGAAAATTAAATTATATTTATTTAATATAAATGATTTAACATTTATTGTGAGGTATATATTCATTGACATTAATTCTAAATTAATTAACATTCAAATTAATTCATATATAGTATTTGCCATACATCTTCATTTATTCTATAATATATCAAATATCACATCAAGTGAATTATTTTTTTGGACGATTATAACCCTAATACAATTCAATTATTTCAATAACATCTTATTTTTTGTTTTCCAATATATATTTAATTTATAATATAATAAATACTATAATTGATTCTCAATTAATTAGCATTCACATTCATTAATTAATATTAATTAGAATTTCACATTCAATTCACATGCAGGTTCATATCCTTGTTATTCATTCCCAATTGATTAATATGAACTAAAATTTCATATTCAATGATACAATTTATTATTCACGCTCATGTATACTAATTAGCATCATTTTCACTTAAATGAAAATTAAATTATCTTCATTTAATATAAATGATTTAATATTTATTGTGAGGTATATATTCTTCAAATTAATTCATATATAGTATTTTCCATTCATCTTCATTTATTCTTTAATATATTAAATATCACATCAAGTGATAATCATTTTTTGGACGATTATAACCCTATGACAATTCAATTATTTCAATAACATCTTATTTTTCGTTTTCCAATATAAATTTAATTTACAAACTATAATAAATACTATAATTGATTCTCAATTAATTAGCATTCACATTAATTAATTAATATTAATTAAAATTTCACATTCAATTCACATGCAGGTTCATACCCTTGTTGTTAATTCTCAATTAATTAATATTAACTAAAATTTCAAATTCAATGATGCAATTTATTATTCACGTCTATATATGGTAATTAACATCATTTTTACTTAAATGAAAATTAAATTATATTCATTTAATATAAATTATTTAACATTTATTGTGGGGTATATATTCCTTGATATTAATTTCAAATTAATTAACATTCAAATTAATTCATATATTGTATTTGCCATTCATTTTCATTTATGCATTTTTATAATTCTAATAGTTACATTCAAGTATGCATTTTACTATTTACGTGCATGCATAATAATTAACACATATTTTTAGGACTTGAATTTCTCTTATATTTATATCACAATGATAAATGAATGGTCAAATATTACATTCACGATACTTATAAAGTATTTTAGAATAACGTGTAATGCACGTTCACTCTAACTAGTTGTTTTAATAATCACTATTCAAAACATGATTTTTTCCATTTGATGATTGTCTAGCATGGGCTAACTTAAGGAAGCCATTGATGGTTGGTTTACAAATTTTCAAATAAAAACGTTTAGCTTTGGAGACAAGCTACCGTAATATTTAAACATTTGAAATTCTCCTATTCAGTTATCATTTCTTGTCTATCCAAAAGATTGAAATTGGAGACATCTCGACATCTAAACATTTTAACTTTTGGACATTTGGATTTTGAATTGTCTGTGTGTTCTACAATGTCTAAATTCATTGTATAATTTCTTGACTGCTTAGAAAGGCATATTCGTACCAAATACATTTATATTAAGAATTTTGTGATTGTAAAGAAGAAAGATATGGAAAACCTTTTGCGGCAAGAACAATGACATTCAATAAGAACTGCAATGGTAATGGCAACAGCAGCTAATTATGTTGTGGCGACAATGTCAACCCGACATTAGCCGTGAAATAGAAGAATGTGGATTTTGAGATAGAAAAGAGAATAAGATGATAAAGAGAAAAGGAGATAATTGTCACATAAGGAAAAAAATAAAGGTTTTTTTTTTGATATCCAGGTATACACCTTCGGCGACTAATCATGGGGTCTACGCTTCGGCCCCTCAAGACGCAGACCAGGTAAACCGCGGGATGTGCCCCAAACTGATAAGGGTCCAAAAGCCCCATACTGATCTGTCAAAGTGTCGAGCGAGTTAACACTTGTTGCACCTTGCCTTCCAGGAGAACTATTGCATTCCAAGATAAATCATGCCTTCCAGAGAGAGTCTGCCTTCCAAGAGCCCCATGAATCGAACTCGCGATATCTGAACTGCCGCAATTAAGAGCCCCGTCCTTTGCAAGTTGGGATGTGTCACGAGGGCGAAAAATAAATAAATAAATAAATAAAATAAAGTTTTGAGACGATTAAAGATGGATCACATTTTTAAGATGAAAAGATGGAGAGAGGAAATTTAATTTTTCACGGGAGATGTGTAGTCGTGGACGACAAGGAAAATTTTGGCACTTACACTAAATGTTTGTCAATTTGTCAAAGGATATAATTCATCCGCAGTCACTAAACTTTAATTTGTCTTATCTGAGTCACCAAACTTCAATTTATTCTCAATTTTCACACTTTGTCACTTTCCATTATCCATACTGCAGCGTTCGTCTATGTAATTGCTCCAGGACACCCTAGAAAGAAAAAATAGTAAAATAAAGATTATAATAATATCTTTAAATAAAAAGTTAAAGGATGTATTTTTTTTTAACGCTTATGATGTAGCATAGTGATAATTAGGTTGGCATGTCACACTGCAATTGTGTTAAAGATCTATTGATTTTGGACCCGGTAAGTAACGTAGTGAAATTTGATACAGTTAAAACTATGTTGTATTTTCAACCTTTCCTGCCAAAAGTGATTAATTTTGACAATTAGTTTCCGTGTTACTTTTTCTAATTATAATTATAACCATACATTGCTGTAAATTTAATTACTACATTATACATGAGCTTTGAAAAGTTAACTAAACAATTAAAAATGTTAGTACAAAACATCCCTACGTTTGGCGTTCAATATGCAAAAAGTTCTTTCGTTTTAATTTTTTTTTTTATCCATATTTCCACTTTTATTATAGAAATCGTTATTTTCATCCAATTGCTAGATAAAAAAAATTGTAAAATGACATTATAATAGGAGTATAAATTTATTTTCAAAAAGAAAAGAAAAGAAAACTAAAAAACAACTTACAATCATACTTCCAATTTTTTTTAAAAAAATACAAATAAATCCCAAACAAATAATTTAAAAATCAAAATTAAGAAACAAAAATCACTTTCTTTCCTCCTTTCTCGTCCACCACTGCGGCCGCTGCCGCCTTCACCGCTATGAAACGATAAATCAACTGTATGAAAGATGTGAAGTTGGTGAGTATTGTACAACCCCAATATTCAACTCGCCAGTCCAACCCCAACCAACTACCAACCATATCAAATAAAAAGTCAACACAATCCCTACTTTTAATCTATCATCACTGCATCTATAGTTTTTGACGAGCCCTTACCCACAGTTCATTACACAAAACCATTCTAATTTCCATATATGTCACCACCTTCAATCTTGGAATCTGAATCTCAAATCTGGCACCCACACACAGTAACTTACGGCTGAAATTGATTAATTGGTTGAGTAATTGATGTCATTGGCTGTTTACTCATGAATGTTTGTGTCTCAATTTGAATTCTCCTAGGTGAATTGGATGATTGTAACACGTGGACCATCAATTTTGTGAAAATATTCCTTTCTACACGCACGGTTTGTGGTTGTTTTTTTAATCCAAAAATTGGATTAATTGGGAGGATAATTGGAACAATTAGATCATTATCCATGGTCGATTGGGGCTGTTGAAGGTTCGACTGAGGCCAATTTTGGATGCTTTGGGCGACAGAAATTGATGGAGGCAGATTAGGTTCTTCGCGCGTCGCATTGAAAAAGATTTTGAGGCACGGCAAATTGATTGGAGGTTATTTTGACTGATGTTTGACCATGGTTTAGGTTGCCTTGATGAGGAGAACCTATTGGTGGTAGATCTCAACTATGAAAGTTGCTAGAAGTCATGGTTCTACCGATTTAGTGTTTTTGAGTTTGAGGTTTTGACCGCCAATTGCAATCAAATCTAGTGGGATTTGGACGAGTACGTTGGTGCGTTGTGATGGTTTTCAATGGCTAAGGTGGCAATTGGGTAGTGTTTTCAGCAAGTGAAAGTGTTGGTGGAAAAGAAAGGTTGAAAGAAAGTTATTTTTATTTTTATTTATTTTTTAATTATTTATTTGGAATTTATTTGTATTTTTTTTAAATATTTGAGAGTATCTGAGTATGGTTGCAATTTGTTATTTATTTTTCTTTTCTTTTCTTTTTTATTTAAAAAGGAGTTTATATTTATTATTTTACAGTTTTTATTGAGAATCTGGATAAAAATGGATGAAAATGACAATTTCTACAATGAAACATGAAATTAGAGGTACAAATGCAAAAAAATTGAAATGTATGTACGTTTTGTGCTAATAACCCAAACAATTAATTATCTATCTTTAAGAGAAATTATAAACTAAATACATATGAAAAGTATGAATCGATTACATCTATTATGGATGACTAGATGGATCTAGACAATACTAGACAAGAAGAAGAAGAAGAAGATGATGATGATGATGAATGTTTTATTATATTTTTCGATCTCATTCAACTAAACATGTACATTATGTATCTTTTGTAGTTATAAAGAATCGCGATTTTCTATAGTTAGACAATATTTTATTGTAATAAAAGCTCTCGATCTTAATTTGTCCATTGTCACACTCGTGTCTTCAATTTTTTGTTATATTATTATCTCTAACGTTCTATGTACTAGCATATTTTATCTTGATGATGGTTTCTGTCCACTTGAGAGAGCAATTAAAGACTTATTTACCAATCATATTTTTAAATAAGAAAAAAAATATAAATGTGTAACATAATATTTGCTCTTCATTTTAAAGTAAGCTATCAAAATATTTGGACAAAAAAATAATAAAAAATAAGACATGCTAACTTGTTGAAAATTGAAGAAAAAAATGATGCGACAAAAAAGGTGAAAACATAAATACAACAATAAACAAATTAAGAAATCTTTTAAAGAACTTTTAAAAGTAAGGCAACAGAAGAAATTTTTTAAGTCAATTTAATCACCTCTGTCTTTCTTTCTTTCTTCTTTTTATAATTTTTTTTTTCAGCGATAGAATAGATCATGACGAATGGAGTGAGCACTGACGCATAATATCACTTGGTAATTAAATATTAATATTTTATGTTGCTTCGAAACAAAGTCAAACAAATCCACACACTATTGACCATAACAACATTATTATTTAGATGTACAATTTTGATCAGTTGTTAAAAGGCTGGCTACGAGGTGGAGCCCCATCAAGCCAAGCGGAAGCCTTTCGTTTTAAATTCATTTTCCAGAAATAAAGAAAATAATTATCGACAAGTCAACACATGACACTCGTGTGTCTCATTTTCGAGAGCTGATAAAATATTTATACACGTTAAACAGTTATGAAGCAATGTTTAACAAATAACTTTTTTTTTATCTTAAGTCTTCGCTTACATTCATTTTCAAAAAAAAAAAAGCGATTAGCTCAACAAGTCAACACATGACACTATAACGCCTCGTTTTCAGGAACTGATAAAGTTTGCATACGCAACAAACAGTTATCAAGCAATGTCAACTAATGAACTTTTTTTTTTTTTTTTTTACGTAGGAACCCTCAGCCGCTACTCGTGAGTGCGCACTGGGTAAACCTCTTTCCATATACAGTAGCCCGCAAATCGTAAAGGAGAAATAAACCGCACTAAACAAGTCTGGTGCGACGGACTCGACCGAGAAAGTGTTGACAGAGGATTCGAACTCGTGACCTTCGGCCTCCGCGTTCACCTGATCCACCAACTCTATCACCCTCGAAAGGGTAATGAACTTCTTTTAATCATAAATATAGTGTCATGACACTGATTCTTGCCCTGCCACTTTTTGCAAGAACAGTTGCCTACTTTCGTCATGATCAATTTTGACACCGAAGTTAACTATTTATGGTCAGGCAATCGAGTTTAGTTATCGATATTCAGTTTTTGGATAGTGCTATATGTGTAGGGCCACACGTTACGGCCCCCCTGTAACGTACAGGGCCCATGTGGAGATTAATAGGGGATACATAACAATTTTTCTCCTGGATGGTAATTATTAAGATGGAATTATGAGAAGCAGAGTTGGTGTATTATTTTTCTTTTGCTACCAAATTTCTAGATGAGAATCGTGGAAACCGTACACCAACGCAAGTGGAGCACAAAGAGCTTTCTCTTTCACCGAGGAATTCCATGCATGATTATGACTTTGGTGGAATTCATGAATGCGAGCATTGGGGCACTAAACAATAAATGGCCAACCTTTCAATTTAACCGCACCCTAACATGACATTTAATTTGACTAATGGAGGTGAACGTGTGGCACTTTGTTTGAGTTTTTTTAAGTTGTGTAAAATAATATTGATTATCTAATCTGGTTGGTACACAACACATTAACAGTTCATGTCTTCGCTTTCCTTCAAGTATATATTACCTACGCACTTGAAATACATGCATTAGATGTGCAAGATCGGACCTCTCCAAACACGAGATGTGGGGAGATCATGATTGTATGTGCATCAACGTTCAAATCAATCAAAATGACGTTTGAAAAATATCTTGGGTGTGGGAGTGATGCTAAAGCAGAAGAATAAAGGAAAAGACGTTTATTTGTAGAGAGAATTACCAATGTTGCAATTACTTCTAAATAATACAAAGTACGAGTTTTTATAGTCAAGAAAAATGAGCAGTGGCTCTCCAAATACTTGACTCGTGATCTCATCCTAATGGTTCACTAGTCAAACTCCATGATCTCATAATTTCACATCCTAAGTATCAATAGACCTAAGACATTGTGCATTGTCCTAGACGAAAAATGAGAGATTTGACTCATTGCTACCACTGTAGAAGACATCCCATCAATCGCTTCACATGTGGCTCCATGTTGTTAGAGTGCAATATGCATGAGGCACTTCGGAACTAATAACAACCGCTTCAAATACTTGAGGCTCATCTTATGTAGCTAAGGGTTGTAGTTTCTCTCATTGCCTCGGAGAAGGGAGGTGGCACATCTCCGACAAGCCAAATCACCTTGAAGGCATTTGTAGATGAGGTGTTGGGCAATGCCTCCAACTCCTTGGAAAGCAATGGTTGATGAGACGATAGGATGTTTCCTTCATCATCTCTGAAGATGAGTTATAGCCTCGGAGACGTCGTACCACTAATTCTTGCGTACCACTTTTTGCGAGTACAATCGCCTATTGCCGTCATCATCAATTTTGATAACCAAGTTAACTATTTATGGTCAAGCAATCGAGCT